>JAODAL010056317.1:0-23356 GCA_025379985.1 Phyllomedusa bahiana | reverse complement strand
AAACCCCCCAACCCCCCTCACCCCTCCCACCCCCCAACCAAAATCCCCCCCCCCTTTTTTCCACCCCCCAACCCCCAACCCCCCAACCCCAACCCCAAACCTTTCCCCCAAAACCCCACCGCCCCCCCGCCCCCCACATAAAAAATTTTATCACCCCCAACCTCCCCCCCAACCAAAAACCCCCCCAAAACCCCCGGGGGACTTTTCCCCACCCCCCCCCACCCCCCCACCCCCCAAAAACCATCCCCCCCAAACCCAAAAAAACCCCCCCCCACCCCCACCCACCAATTTTCCCAAACCCTTACCTCACTCCCCCCCTCCCCCCCCACAAAAACCCCCCCTTTCACCGCCCACCCACCCACCCAACCCCCCCTTTTCCCCTAAACCTCCACCCCCGGCACCCCCCCCCCCCACACCCCCCCATCCCCCACCACCCCGGGGCCCCCCCGCCCCCCCAAACATCCCATTTTACCCCCCAAACCCCACCTAAACCGCCCCAAAACACCCCCCCCCCACACCCCCACTTTTGCCCCACCCCCCACCCGCCCCCCATCCCCCCAAACCCCCCACCCCCCCAAACCCCCCAACCCCAAAAACCCAAAACCCCCTTTTTAAACCCTCCCCCTCCCCAAAACCCCCACCCCAAAACCCACCCCACCCCCCCCACCCCCCCCCCCCCCCCGGGCCCCCCAAAAAAAGGGGGGAAAAAAATGCCCAAACCCCCAAACCCCCCCCCCCCCCCGGCCCCCGGGGGGGGCCCCCCAAACATCCCCCAAACCCCCCATTTCCACCCCCAACCGCCCCCCCCAACCCCGGGCCCCCAGGGCCCAAAAACCACTTTCCCCACCAAAACCCCCCCCCAACCCCCACCCACCCACCCCACCCCCCCAAAACCCCCACCAAAATCCCCCCCCTTTAACCCTCACCCCCCCAACCTCACCCCCCCCAAACCCAAAACCCCCCCCCCAAAAACCCGCCCCCCCACCCCGGGCCCCCAAACCCCCCCACCACATCTTCCCTACCCCACCCCCACCTAAACCCGAAAACCACCCCCCACCCCCCCCCCTCCCTTTCCCCCCAAACCCCCTCACCGCCCCCCAAATTCCCCCAAAAAAAACCCAACCCCCCCCCGGGGGCCCAAACCCCAACCCCCAAAAAAAAACCAACCCCCAAATTCCCCCCCCCCCCACCCCCCCAAACCCTTCCCACCCCCCGGGCCCCCCCCAAAACCCGGGCCCCCAACCACACCCCCAAACCCACCACCCCCCACCACCCCCACCCCCCCCCCAAAACCCCCCACCCCCCCCCAAAAAAACCCCCCCCCCCAAACCCACCCCCCCCACAAACCTGAAAACCCCCCCCCAAATCCCCCCCAACCCCCAATTTTTCCAAATTTAAACCACACCCCCAAATCCCCCCAAAAACCCCACCACCCCCAAACCCAACCCTGCCCCACGCCCCCCCAAAAATTTCCCTTTTCCAACCTCATTCCCCCTCACCCCCACCCCCCCATCCCCCACCAGGTTCCCCCACCCCCCACCCCCCCCCATCCCCCCAACCAAAAGGGGGGGGCCCCCCAGGGGGCCCACCACACCCCTCCTCCCCTCACTCCCCCTTTCCACCCCCCCCGCCAAACCCCCCTTCCCCCCACCCCATGCTCTCCCCCCCCACGGGCCCCCCCCCCCCCCAAACTTTTCCCCCCTCCCCTCACTTCCCCTCACCCGGCACCAAAAAACCCCCCCAACGCCCCCACAAACCCGCCCCCCCCCCGGGCCCCACCCCATTTTCCACCCCCTTTTAACCCTCATTTTCCCACCCACCGAAAACCACCCCCCACCCCCAACCCCGCCCCCCCGCCCCAACCCACTTTCCAAATTTACCCCCCCTAAAACCGAAACCCCCACCCCCCCCCCACCCCCACTTTTTTCCCCCCCAAACCCCGCCCGCACCCCCCCCCAAAGGACCCACCCAAAAAGCCACCCCCACGGCCAACCACCCATCCACAAAACCTCACCTCCCACCTACACCGCTTCCCCACAACACAGTCTACCATAGGGCCCCAAAAAACCCATATCCATCACAGCCCCCCTTTGGCCCACTTTTATACAATCCCTTCTTCTACTCCCTCACTCCAACCTCACCGTACCACCACGCCCCCAAATTACAGGCCAAACCCACCCCCAACACCGCCCACCCACGCCCACAACATCCCCACACCCTACACATCCAACCCCACATCCTCACCACCAACCCCCACCACCCGGTTCCCCCTCCCAACCGGGACCCAACACGCCCACCATAATCCATCAATTACCTTCCTCTCACACCTCACCGCCAAAACTCACACTCCACACACACCCCATTTCTTTTTGCACCCCCCACTCCACGCCCCCACGCCCCACCTCACAATTTCCCAAACTACCTCATTTCCCACCTCAACCCGCACCCAACACAACCCAACCATTTGCCCCACACCCCACCACCGCCCTCCAAAGGCCACCCACCACACAAAAATGGGGGCACCTTCCCACACAACGCACACCCAAGGCCACAACACATCCCCTCCTTACATCCACTTAAACCTCCACAGACCACCCCCACCCACCCATACCCCAAACAAAAAAGGCTCCACCTGGCCCCCCAACCACCAATAAAACCCCAAACCCAAAACATTATTCTCAACTACTCAACTCTATTTTCCAAAACTTCACAACCAAACCATACAAACCCCACCACATTGGCTAAAACCCAAACCGCACCACAAGTCCACCCCAAACAATCCAATCTACCTACCAACTCAAACAATAGGTTTTATTCCATAGTAGTTTCATGAGTTTGTTAGGCTTAAAAAAAAAAAGACAAAGGTCGGTCATCTAGATTCAGCTTTGGTTGTGCTTTAAAAAGGTCGTGTGGATCCAGTGGGGAAGGGGGCAAAAAATAACCCAATTTTTGGACAGGTTTCGAAAGGCCTATTGTCTCCTTTATAGTACGGGAATAAAAATACAACCTTCCCGGAATCCAAATTTCTGGGGGCAATAGGAAAAAATAATAACTGGATGCAATGGGATAACATATTTCCTGAATCATAGGGTCCATGCCGCTCTCGCTCGCGACGCCGTTATTATTTTACGGGGCTTACAGGAAAATGCAATCCCCAAAAAACCTTTTTTTTTTTTTTTTCGAACCTTGTTAAGTTGGGGCAATTTAACATGGACCAGTACCTTTATTTGGGGGCAAGAAGGGGAATAGTACTTTAGTTCATTCACCACAACTGTTCTTTAAAAGTGTAAAGGTATCCTTTTTTATGTTTTTTTGTAGAAACTAAAAACTAATTTCTCCTATAGCCTGGATATAGGTGCGGATGCCCCCTTTGTTTTTAGGGATCTAAACAAGGCACATCGTGCTATAAAAATAAAAATCATTGGGAGAAGGGAATATTCTATAATTGAACTTTATGAATGTATTTCACCCATACTACAAAAACATATTTTATTATGTTTTTTACCCCCCGATGGTAAAGCCTAATTTTTCTCTAAAATATTTAATAAAACAAAAAACCCCTCTATTATTGCCAAATCTTTTATGGTTGTTTTTAACTGGTAAAGTACCACAACCCAGGTGGTACTTTATTATTATTTTTGTCTTGCGCCTTTGTTAAACCTGTTTACAAAGGCCCTTGTACAATGTTCATTTATCCTGTGCTTGGGTTTTTGCCCAAAAAAATAATGTTATCAAATTATTTTTACCCATATTGGTGTGGGTCTAAACCCAGTTTGGGACTTGTATAATAATTTAGGGGGAGGGGGAACATTTAATGTTCTCATCATTGTTGCATTCTTTATATTTGCCCCCTTTTTAAATTACAAAACCCCATGAACCTATTTTGCCTTTGGGCCCAGCTGCTTTGCCCTGGGAAATACACTGGGCTTGCCTGCTTTTACAAAATTTATACAGTTATTACTGTAAAAACAGGGGAGATTCTCATAGGTTTTTCCTTTCACATCTCACCCCTATCTGGTTTCACCTTTGTTACCCAACATGTGTTTTTCAATTTAAATAAATGTTTTTAATAAAATTGTAATGGGATTTTTCCTTCCCATAGTGAGGGGTATTTTAAAACCCTTGCATTTTATTCCAGTTTGTTTTAAAAAAAAAAAAACCATTTTTCACGTCTTTTCCAATTTTCCCCTGCACCTGGACACTTCCAAAAAAAAATAAAAAGTAATTTTCCATGTATCCCCTTTTGTATAAAACACATTTATTTCTTAATTATTGTGTTTTGGGGAATTTTTATTTGTCAGAGTTAGTATCGTTCTGAAAAGAAAATCGGGTTATTTCTTATTACCCTTATTGTATTCTGTTGTAAAGAGTTTTCGCCTCCTATTAAATTGGGAAAAAAAAATAATTGGCTTAAAAGGGGTGGAGGAGGATTTAGGAGGGGGCCCAATTTCTTGGGACCTTTGGTGGTTAACCCCCACAAAAAAAGTTAACATTATGGTGCAATTTCCGGTAGGAGTTTATGGCACCGTTTAATTTACACCAAACCTTTTGTTTTTCTTATTTCAGTGAAAAGGACAGGTTCTTTGTGCATTTTTACCAACTTTGAAAACCCCCCACAATTTTTTCCCCCAGTCCCCCCAAAGGCATTCTTCATATTTAATTTTTCAACCAAAAACCCTTTTTAATTGTAGCGACACCCCCCACGTGATACATAATGGCATTTTAGTAAAAAAAAAAAATAAAATACTAGTATATTCACATGACATTTTAAAGTTTGATCACCCCCGGCATCCAGTTCTAAGGCTCTGGATCCTTTTCCTCCTAGAGGAAAAAAGTGGTATGGGTTTTAGTTCTCTGAAAAAGGGGGGGGGGGGGCCGGAGGGGTCCCGGGATCTTTTCATGATTGAATAAACCGTTGGTTGGAATCCCCACGGGGCGATTAAAACCCATTTAAAAATTTTTTAGTGTGAAGATAAAACTCCAGGGGATTTAGCAAATTTCTTTTGCAGGGAAGAAACCTTCTTAAATAAACTATTTTTTTTTACCTTAACAAGAGGTTTAAAAAGTTTACTTAGGGGCTTATAGTTTCCTGGATCACTTTTTGCCTCCATTTTTTTTGAATTTATTGGCACCCAACAATTTGCTATGACGGGCCCCCCAGATTCTCTTGGGGGGGGACATTAACCCGTTATTTAGGACAGTCATGGAATATTAAAAAAAGAAATTTAGGGGGGTCCATCTAATGTGACAATCACATTAAAAACTCCCTGCTTTAGGGGGGACCACGTGGGTGTTTAATGCATTTTGGTGGGGGGGAACTGGGGGATTTGGTTAATTTAAAACAATTTTCCTAAGGGGTGGGGAAAAACGGGTGGCCCACCTTCTTCCTGGGTTAGGACAAGAACTTTTTAAGTTTGGGAGGATTAACCCACGATCTCATGCTGTTCAAACAGGGGAAGGGGGGTCATCCTTCTCGGTTTTAAATTTAAGAGGAAGGAAAAAAAAAGTGTTTAATATTTTACCGTTTGTTTTTTTTCCATCGCCCCTCTTTACTGCTTTCTTTCTCCCCTAGACTTTTTTTTTCAATGGGGGCCCCTAAAAAAACATTTTTTCTGTATTTTGATTTTTATTATAAATATTATATTTAGTTTAAAAAAAAAAAAAAAAATAAGTATGGGGGTTAGTTTTTTAACTTTTCATATAGGCGGATTTGTTACGTTATACTTTTTCCATGGTTTCTCACCAAGGCCTTTTTGCTTTCCTTTATTTAATTTTATTTTACAAATTTTATTTTTTTAATCCTATAAGTGCTTTTTCATTTGATTTTGGGCCTCTTCACCTCTTTGCCCCTCTGTTTAATTCTCGCTCGCCGCCCGCGCCCCGCGTGAGTGAAAAAACGCTTCTTTTTAGGTTTTTTTATTGTCTTCTTTTTACATCACCTGTTTTGATTATCCACATTGGGGTTTTTTTCTCGTTTTAATTTTTTTTTTATTAATTTTTTTACATATACGGTTATTGTTAACCTTCAACCGCACCCACACCCAATTGGCCCCGCCACCCACCGACCCCTCGCGCGGCCCCCACCCACCATTCCCTCTACATCCACTCCATCCTGTCACCGCCCAACATAACACCACAAACCATTGCCCCATCCACAACCGCCTTCACGCCCCACCCGCCCAAATCCCACCTTACCTCACTGTACAAACTCCACCGGCACACCCCCACCCCCAAAACATTTTTTGCCCCACAGATGCCCCACCCCCCAAACGCCCCTCTCCTACCACCACAATCCCTTCCCTACCTCACCCCCCCACCACCACCGCAATCCCCACCACCCAAAACCCACACCACCAATGCCCAACCCCCCACACCGCCCCAAAAAAAGCCCACCAAAAATCCCTCCCTTTACTAACTCCAACCTCCTCACGCAAACCACCCCACTTGCCCCCCACAACTTGCCCCTACGCCCACAAACCCACATCTACCTACCTCACCCCCACATTCCCAACGCACACCCAAACCAACCCCACCCATCATGGACCCCAACCACCACCGGCCCACTGCCCAAAAACATATCACTCCTAAACCACCCCACCCATACCACCCACCACCGGCCAACCCACCAACCCCCCCACCCCCACCACCGCACCCCCAGGACCCCCCCCCAACATGGGGCCCCCTAAACCACCCACCGCCCACGCCCAACCAAACATACACCTTACTTCACTCCAACTCACACAGATCCCCACAAACCAAACCACCCCGACACCCAAACCACCCACTCATCTTGCCCCACCACAACCAGAAACCCCACAGGGCCCAACAACCCCAAATTCTTCCACATCCTTTAAAACCTTTCAAATCACCACCCATGACACCACCAACCATACACACTTGCTCCACACCCCACCATTTGCCCCCACCACCAGTGGGGGCCCCACGCCCACCCCAAATACCTCTCACTTACTATACAAAATCCGGCCACACACCCCCCATTGGGGGAACCCACTCTCAACCACCACCACAAAAACACACATAACTAAACACCAAGGGCGCAAGTAAATTATACCTCCAATACTTATTTCACAAATACATACTTTAAACATAATTTGGGTTAAAAGGGCTTGACTTTGACCTCAATACATAGGCTTAACATCTCATATTATAAAAAATTAACCCCATGCCCATTTATAACACTCTCCACCACACACAATAACTTCAAATTATTTAATGAAAAAGACTCAAACCAATGTACCCCACAACACCAACTTTCCTCACACCTAGTTTCCCCTCACAACCTTTTAAACCAAATTTGCCCACCATTTACCCCCTCTTTTTTTTCACCCCACTATTCTTTGTCCCCAACCACTTTACCCCACACCACCCTCAAAATTTTTTATTCAATTTTTTACCCCCGGCACCACCATTTTACACACCCTCAACCCATCTTTTCAACAAAGGGCCCACCAAACTACCAACACCCCCAACCCCATTTATACCACCCGAGCCCCACCAATAACACCACCCACAATAAAAAACTTCCATCTTTATACACACCAAGCCAAGACTACAGCTAACATACACAATTTATTTATCACCAACTTCACCCCGCAAAATTACACATCCACAACCACCAATCTTTATTCACACGCCCCGCCACAACAATATACCATACCACACTCCCATAATTATTCCCAACCACCCCCGCCACACCCAAAAATTTACCACCCACAAACCCAAATCTTAATCCAACCCCACGCCACCCAAATTACCACCCACCACCCCACTTCTTATTAAGACCTCCCGGGCCACACTTTACCCCACACTACTCCATCTTATAACACCCCCCTCCACAATTTAAAACCACCGACCCACCCCTTAACCCCCCCACACATATGCCAAAAAAAAATAACCACCCAACCCAATTCCCCCCCCACCCCTAATCAACTCCCCCGGTAAACACTCACAACCACATAAAAACTCAAAAACCTACTTTCCCCTCACCCCCACAAACCTAACCATATTTTCCCATCCAAAAACCCCCACTTACACACCTTATGCATACCCTCCCACAATCCACCAAACCCCCTATCTCACCACCAAGGTAAATCCCAAAAAAAAATCACAACCTGCCAAAACCCCCCACCCCCACCCACTCCACCTCCATTTCCACCACCCACATAAAAAAAAAAAAAAAATAAACTTAACACTCCCACCCACCCCAAAACTACCTCCCATTCCTTTACCCACCCCTACACAAAAAACCCTATTGCCACACAACAAATCCCCCCTCCTATTTCACACCCCGCCAAAAAAAATTTTCCCAAAAAAACTAACCATTGCCCCAACCCCCCTACAGCTTTCCCAACACAATCCCACCACACCCATCCACAAACCTTCCCAAACACACTCTTGAGGACACCCTTACATTCCAACTCCCCTCACCCCTATCCCCATACCCACCCCCCAACCTATCACAACAACGCCAAAAAACCTCACCAAACCATCACAAACCATAAAAACCAAACACCCCCCAACAATTTTTTGGCGGCCCACCAAAATCCAACCAGATATCACCCCCACATCCCATTCCAAACAAAATACCCTTGTGTAAACAAAAATAAAAACACCCTTTACACCTCCAAAGCCCAAAATGTACGCTTTTTTTTACTGGGAAAAATGTAAAAAATGCTATGGGGGGAAAAAAAATGTTAGCTGTGGAAAACAATCTGTTCTCACCTTTGGGAAAATTACTCTCCTTCAAAACTGTTTCAGATTGAACTGGAGGAAAAAAAACAAAAAAAAAAAACTGGGTCAGGATAACTGGGGAATATACCTATAAATAAAAAACTTTTCAAGCTACTGGAAAACTGGTCCAGGTATGGCGAAAAAAATAAAAATATAATTTCCTGGATATTGGTAACAATAAATAAAAACTGTAAGCTTATGAACACAACTGGTTCACTTTAACTGGGGGAAAAACAGTAAATGTGGTTTACTGCGCTCAATAAAACGTTCCAGGCTTACTGGGGCAAAAAAAACTGGTTCCAGCTTTATGGTGGAAAATTAAATTAAAAAAATGTCAAAAGCTACTGGAAAAAAAAAATAAAACTGGGTTTTAAGTTATGGGGGAACTGTCAAACCTACTGGAAAACTGGTCAAACAACTGGGAGGACAAGTCAAAGGCTAATTGGGGAGGGGTGAATGTTTCAAGGTACTGGGAAACTGTCTTCCCTGATTTAATGGAGGGGGGGAGTATATGTTTCAGGCTTACTTGGAAAAACTGTAGCTACTTGGAAAAATATGGGCTCTGGATTTTAACTGGAAAATATGCTCTAAAGGCTATTGGAAAACATGTTTCAGGATTACTGGATAAATACTGTAATGGTTTTACTGGAAAATGGGGGTTAGGGCTTACTTGGGGAAAATAACTGTCCAAACGCCGCTCTAGGAAATAAAAATTGGCAGAAATATATAAAAATTAAAAAAAAAAAATTGAGATTTAATGGAACAATAAAAAATAAACTGCTACAAGCTTGACTTGGGGGAAAAAAAAAACCTGGTTCAGGGCAACAATTTGGGGGAATACAAAAAAAAACAAATGTCAGCTTTATCGGGAAATACTGTTAAGCTTACTTTGGAAAAAAAATAAAAAAACACTGTTCCAAGGGCTACTGGAAAAAACTGTTTAGGCCGCTCGCGCAACTGGGAAAATGTCAGGGCTAAATTAAAAACTGTCCAGGTTCTAATGGTGGAAAACGTTTTTAGCAAAAAAATGAGTAAATCGGTCAGTTAAATGAAAAAAAAAAAAAACTGTTTCAGGTACTTGTATAAATAAACCTGTTTTTCAGGGGTAATTTGAAAAAAAGAACTGTAATGGATAACTGGGAAAAAATGTACAGGATTTGGTAAAAAAAAAAAAAAAATAAAAATAAAAAACAAAAACATGCCTCTCAATGGTAACTTTGGAACTCATAAAAATAAAATACTGTTTTCAAGCTTTTTTTCTCGGATAACTGGGTATAGGTAGAAAAAAAAAAAGACAAAACTGTCTTTCGGCTAATGGGGGGAAAAAAAAAAAAAATAAAAAATGTCAAGCTACTGGAAACTGGTTTTTTACTGCTCTGGGGTAGGAAAAAAAAATCAAATTACATGTCAAGTTTTATTGGGAAATAAATAACTAGGTCCACAGGCTATGGAAACAAAATAATGTTTCTGGTTATGGGAATAAAACAAAAAAATGACTATCAGGGGTAACTGGGGAATAAAAAACTGTACAAAGCTTATGGGGGACAAAGAACTAGTTTTTACAGCATACCTGGGAAAACTGGTCAAGGCTTACTGGGATATAAATAATGTCAAGGGGTCTATGGAAAAAAACTTCGTCAATCAAGGGCTAATGGAAAAAACTGTCCAAGGCTTTTTTATCGGGGAAACTGTTTCAATGTTACTGGGGTGAGGGGGGGACTGTCCCCCACAAAGACAAACAAAAATTGGAGAAAAACTGTTTTTTCGGTTAAACTTGGAAAAAACTGTCACCTTTGCGGGGAAAAACTTGTCAGGGTTACTGGATAAAAAAAATAAACTGTCAAGATAATTGGTATACTGGTCAAGGCTACTGGGGGGGAATAAAATACTTTTTTCAACTTCTTGGTAAAAAAAAAACAAAATAAACTGTAGATATGGGGGGAAAAAAAACTAATGTAATAGTCCAGGTTACTGTGGGGGGGGGAAAAAAAAAAAACTGTTCCACCTATGGAGGGGACAAAACTGTCAAAGGGCTTTTTTTTTACTGTGGGCGCTAATACTGCACTCTTTTGGGGGAGGTTCTATAAAATACTGTTTTTACCAGATTTTTAATACGGAAAAAAAAATAATCCCACCTCCCTCCCCCCTCGCAGTACAAGGATTAATGGTAAAAAAAAAATCCTGTCCCCACCTGTATGGGATAAATTGGGGTCAGCTTAAACTGGGAAAAAAAACTTGTCAGATATTGGGAAAACTGTCCAACTGGAAACTGTCAGCTCGGAAAACTGCCCAGCTATGGAAACTGCCCAGCTACTGGAAATGACTAGGGAAAACTGTCAGCTACTGGAAACTGTCAGCTACTGGAAACTGTCAGCTACTGGAAACTGTCAGCTACTGGAAACTGTCAGCTACTGGAAACTGTCAGCTACTGGAAACTGTCAGCTACTGGAAACTGTCATTTCGGGAAACTGTCAATCGGAAACTGTCAGTACTGGAAACTGTACCTCTGGAACTGTCAGCTTTGGAAACTGTCACTTCGGGAAACTGTCAGTACTGAAACTGTCGTACGGGAAAAAAACTGTCAGCTAAAAAAAACGTCAGGGGTACAAAACTTCAGGTACTGAAACGCCTCAAAGCAAAAGAAAACTGAGCTACGGGAACAGTCGAATGGAAACTGTAAGCCGGGAAACTGTATAAAAATGAAAAAAACTGTCACCTACTGGAAACTGTCATTAAAAAATTTCCAGTACTGGAAACGTCGTATGGAAACTGTGGGTACTAAAAAACTGTCGCAATAAACTTCAAAAAGGAAACTGTGGGAATGAAAAATTCAGCTACGGGAAACTGAAACTAGGGAAACTGTCAGCTAATTAAAACTGTCAGCTACTGGAAACTGTCAGCACTGGAAATGTCAGTACTAAAAACTGAGGTACTGAAAAGTAGCACTGGAAATGTCAGCCCCGGAAACTGTCACTCCTGAAACTGTCCCCTGAAACTGTCAGAAACTGAAAACTGTACAAAGGGAAATGCCGGTACTAAAAAACTGTAGTCTGGAAATGCCCCGGGAAAAAACTGTCAGAACTAAAAAACTGCATAAGGAAACTGTCAGCAACAAAAAACTGTCAAAAGGGGAAACTGTCAGCTACTGAAATTTTAAAAACGTCACTACTGGAAACTTGTCGCACGGGAAATGTCAGCCGGGAAAAACTGTCAGCTACTTAAAGCTACTGATGGTTGGGCCTGGTTCAGACGAGCCGGACACAACTGATGATGTTGATGTATCGCTTTGGTGTCCACCTTCAGACCTAGCCAGCCACAATTAATGATGCATTGGTCTAGTGTCCATGGTCAGAAAAACTGTAATGACATTTTATCGGTTTGGTTCCGGGGTCGAAACCCGGCAAAATGTTGATGTGATGATCGGCTGGGTCCACGGCAGACCCCAGCCCCACAATGGATGTGATGAAATCGGTAGTGTTACAGTCGACCTAGCCAGACACAACGATGTGATGATGTATGTTTGGTGTCCCCCAGTCAGATTTAGCTGGACACAATGTGTGATGAGTACGGTCTGTTGTCCCCCTTAAACCCCTAGCCACCCCAAAATTGATGGGATGAGAGGAAATCGGTCTGGTGCCCGGTCGACATAACGGACACAAACTGATGATAATGATGATGAGTTCGTTGGTCCATGATCAGCAAATTTTTATGATGATATATTGGTCTGTTGTCCTGGCAGACATTTCCCCGGGCCCAAAAGATGATGATGCTGTTTTCTGTCGTTGCCATAGCAGTAAAGCCCAAAAAAAGTAAAAAGAGTATCAGTTTTTGGTGTCCTGTCAACATAGCGTACACAACTGATGATTTTGTGATGTATCGGTTTTTGGGGTCCTGGTAGACATAGTGTGGGATAGTGGGACAGTCCTTGTGTTTTCTAAGTAAAATCCCATGCAGACAGTTGTAAAATGTTTCTTTGTATTTTTCTTTTTTTGGCCACAAAATCCCGCTATGCCCATTTTCCAATATAGGGCAAAGGGGGGGAACAAGGAAAAGACTGGCCCCGGGAAAGCACCCATTTTGGGGGAAGCTGCTAAAACTCTAAAGGGAAAACAAAAAGAGACAGAGACTGAGAAAAAAGGACCCCGGATTCACAGCCCGTTCCAGGGAAAGGGGAAGCCTAAACTGGCAAACAGACCCATGCAGAGGGAGGAGAAAAACCCCTTGGCCCAAGAAGGAAAAAAGCTCCCAAGATAAGGGGCCCTGTCTGAAACCGGGAATCCACCAAAAACCAAGGGAAATCCCCACCTGGGGGCCCGGGAAATTTCCCGGGGCCACCCTTTAAGGAACCTCAGCGGATGGTGCACCCCCAAACGGCTCAGGACTGTGAGAAGGCCCTGATATTATTTTTGTTATTTAGGCTCATTTAAAGGCCAAAGGAGGGTTTCCCAAATACATCCCCCTGTTCAGGCTTTGGAGATTTTTCTAGCGCACCTTACCCTTATTTGGGAACCGGTTTCATCTGTGGGGGAAAATTTTTTGTGTCACGGGGTTTGGGAGGGGAAGGGGGGAAAATCTTTTTTAAGCTTTTAAAGGGCCTGCGGGGCGCCCCCAAACCCCATCAACTGCCACCAACAAAATTGCCCCGTTGGTGATTACGGTATTAAAAAAAGGAAAAAAGGGGTTTTTTGGCCTTCCAAAACCCACTTTTGGGTTTAAATTTAAACCGGCACCAGAAAATACCCTTCTGGCGGCGCGCTGTGCGCACAGGGGCCCAGGAAAACGAAATTTGTAAATTTTGTGTTTGGGGGATTTGTTCCCCCTCTTTTTCCCAGAAAATTAATTTAAAAAAAACCTTTTGTTGGGGCCTGGTGTTGGGGTCTGTTTTTTTGTCCGTGACTTCGCTGTTTTGGGGGAAAAACCTTCCCTAGGTCTGGCTTAAAAACCTGGCGAAGCCCGTTGCAGGATAACAAATCGTTTTTTAAAGGAAAGCGCGGGGGGGAAAAATCTTCCCCCGGCGCAATGGCCCCGGCCCGGCCAAGCTCAGGGTCCCCCCTACGTACCCGCCCAAGTGGGGTTATGCCCCTTTTTAGGGCCACTATTGCAATCCCCCCCCAAAATTTTGGGACAGAAAAACATAAACCACTAAGGACGGACAAAAAGGGGGTGCATACCCACAATTAAAATATTTTTAAATTAGCCCCCGGAACTGGGGCAGGATACCCCGGGGGCCTTGGAGGGGGGTTTAGGGGGACAGTAAGGGTTTTGCGCCCGGGGCGAAGGGACACATGGAGAAAATTTTCGCTGGGGAAAGGGGGCAAAAGGGGGGGTTTTCCCAAAAGTGGTGCCCCTTCCCCCCCGGAATTTAAACTTCTTCCCCCCGGGCCCCGAAAAAGAAGGGTGAGGACCCCCTTTCCTTTCTCTAATCCCCCTGAAAAAACCCTTGAATGGATAAGGGGAAAGGGCCCCAGGGGGCTATCGGGGCCTTACCCTGAAGTAGATAAGCAAATAAGGGGCCCCATTTTTATTGGGGGAATTGTAAATAAATCCCTACGGGAAAAAAATTCCCAGGAGATGCCCGAATGAGGGTGACCTGACGTTTTACAGTGTTACTTAGCCGCTGTAGAGAGGGAAAAAGGAACCCCAATGCCCGTAGGGGTAAAGGCTGTGAGTGTCCCCCGCAAGCAGGAACAGGGGGAACGCAACCCTTTAAAACAGATTTGGTCCAGGCTTTAGAGCAAGTTGAAGAACTTCGGCTTAGGTGCCCCCTGATAAAGGGCAAACGGGCCACAAGCTCCGGGAAGTGACTTGGGGTTTTCCCACGCCCCCCCTTTAAAGATCGTTTCCAAAACGGGGTCCCCCGCAAGGGGTTTTCCACCAGGTGTCAGAGGTATGGGGGGCCCCCCTCTGCGGGCTTTTGGCCAACATAGGGCCCCCTCGCCAGAGATTTGGCGAAAAAAGGTAAGGGAAAGCCCGGGGGTTAAAATTTCCCAACCCCGCCGCTTTAAGCGGGGCTTTCCTTTTGGCAGGGCAACAGAAACCAAACCCCATGCGCGGGAGAACGATCTTTACGCCAGAAATTTCCTGCAATGGAACCAGAGTAGAAGGCAAAAAAGGTGCACGTCTAGTTGTTTACGGGTCAATTTTTCCCCGTTTCCCTTGGAGTTCTTTGAAGACACTTCGGCACAGGGGATGGAGCCAAAAAATGGCAGCAAAATTTTGGCTAAACGGAACCAAAAGGTGAGGGATTTTAAAAGGGGGAAATTTTTGGATGAGGTCCGACTGTTTGGGGACAAGACATTGGCAAAAAGGGGGGTTTGTGTTTTGGGGGATCACCCACCCAAAGGGGGGGATGGAGTTTAAATCCTGGCATGAACGTGGGGTTTTGAGACCTGGATCACCACCCCTATGCCAAAGAGGGGCCCCAAAAAATTGGAAACGGGCCACCACGCCCCCGGCCCACTCAGAAGGGCCCACGACAGATGGTGAGGACTGCAGTCTGCAGAAGAGGGCCCCCCATTTGGGCAACCCCCTTGGGGACGAAGTGTCAGCGAGAGCCCCCCATCAAGATCCCGGGCCCCCGAACAAAAAAAAAAAAATTTTTGGGGAAACCCGGGCAGAAGTTGAATGGGGTGGAAGCTTGGGTTAAAAAAACCAGTCTCCAGGGAAGGGGTCACAGAACCGACCCCCTGGTAGCTCGGGGGCCTTTCCACTGTGGAGAGGGGAATTTTGTACCCCTGAGAGGGTTTAAAAACATGGACAGGAGGTTTTAACCCTTCCCGCCCAAAAACCCAAATAAACCCCAAGTCCATGTTCCTGGGGAAGATATCTTTCCCCGGGGAGAGGACGTCCCGCTTGGCCCGACAAGAGGTCCCGGGCCCCGGACCTTTGCCAGTTTGGGGGTTTCCCGAAGGCCCAGCCCCCGGGCGGGGGGAATGGAATGGCCCATTTATTATGGCCAGATGGGAATTTTACCACCAAAGGGCCCCGGGCTCCAGGGGGAACAACAGCTGCTGGAAGTTTCCCCGGGAATTCCAGGAGGGGTTTTTCGAGACATAATTAAGACTTCCCGGGGGGCCCTTTTTACCATCAGAATTTAAATCCCCCCCAGGGGATTTTTCCCCCCATCAAGAACGGTTTCCCCCAAGACAAATTTTCCCCCCCCCAAAATGTTCCAGGAAGTGAAAGCAAGGTGGCCCGCTTTCTGGAGGGAAACGGGTGATTCAAGAGAGTCAAGCCCCGAGTTGTTTTGGGTTTCAAAAAAAAGGGGTGGCAGCCCCGGTTTTCCCGCGTTGACAAAAGGAAGCTAAAAAGCCCAGGGCCATTCGTGAAAGCCTAAACCCCTCCCCCCCCGGATTGAAGAGTCGCTGTCCGCCCTAGGCCTGCAAGTTCTTTTCGAACCCCTTTACCCCGGCCAGCGATACCTTTGGGAGGGAACCCTGGCCCGAGAAAGGGTAGGGCAAAGAAGCTTTTTACCTTGCCTTTGGGACTCTCAGTTCAAACGGAAAGCCCTTTGGCCCCTTTTCCCAAAGCCCCAGGGAATTCCAGGGTGATGGAAAAAATTTTTTGGGGATCTTTAAAATTTTAGTGCTGCTGATCTACCTGGCGATGTGGTGGTGTTCCGGGGGAAATTTGTTCGAGACCAACTTCAGAAACTGCGGGGTGGGTTTCCCGGAACGAATACGAGACCATGGGGGAAAAATCAAGCCAAAAAAAGTTGGGCCCGCTCTTCCCCGCAGCGAAAAAAGAGTACTTGGGGGATGTTGGGGCACCCAAAAAAAAAAAAGGGGGGGGGACAGCCGGCCCCCCCGAAAGGTTGGGGGGGCAGTCCCCAAAAAAAGGGCCCCCCCGTGTTTCACTAAAGAGGTTTCCGGGGGATTTTTGGGGGGGGCCGGGTATTTAACAAAGGGTTTTATACCCCCGTTTTTTTCATCTGCGGGCCCCCTTTAAAAGAGTTACTTAGGGGATACTGCTGGGGGGCCAAAAAAAGCCCTATTGAATGGGGCCCCCGGCCCGCAAGAGGCTTTGAAGCGGGTTTTTAAAAAGGGGCTGACCCCCTGCTCCAAAAACGGCCTATGCGCGGTTTTACACCCCCTTTTTTTCTGTATAAGACGGTAAATCCAAAATGGGTTGGGGGCTTGTGCTTTCCCAAGTCCCCGGAAGGGGGGAGAGAGGGGAATTGGCCCCAAGCCAAATCGGTCCTTGCGGGAGTCAGAGGCAATCCCACAAAATTTTAGTTTAGTTCCCTTTTAAATTGGAAAAGGGTTTGCCCTTGGGGTGGGCCATAACGAAAGGTTTGCAGATTTCCCGACAGGTGCAGAGGTGAAATGCATGGGCCGGGCAACAAACCCATTGGCGCATTTGGAGAATTTCTAAGCCCTTTGGAGCCCTTAAACAGAGATGGGTGGAAAGACTCTCAAAATACCAATTTTCCCCATTAAGTTCCGGTCAGGGAAGGGGGGAAAAGGGGAAAGCCATGCCCTTTTCTGGGTCCCAGAAACTACCACCCCCAGCATTGAAGGGAATTAGAGGGGCCTGAAATGGGCCCCACCCTTTTTGGGCCCGTTCCCTTTCGTTCCAGGAAGGGGAAAAATCAAATGGGGGTGGGGTCCCGGGGTGCCAAAGGGTTTGGGGGGAAAACAGTGGGTGATTGGGAGAGGGGCCCGGGTGGTTTTCCCGATTTACAGAAAGTGAAGGGGTTGGGGCCCCCGGGCTCGGGGCTGGCCCCGACCCGAGGGGCAGACCCCCGCTGAATCCCGGAGGGGAAAAAAAAGTTGAGGCAGTGGAATAAGCTGAGGGGTTTCCCCGGGTTCCTGTGCCCGGGCCCCTTACCCTTTCAATAAAATTGCAGCACAGACAAAAAGAATTTTTATCCCCCTGTATTGGGCCCGAGGCTGCGGGAAGCCCATGAGAGAGGGGCCCCATTTTTTGGGGTGACAAAACCCTTTTTTGGCTTCAAAAGCCCGGGTTGTACTGCCCCCACTTTTTAAAACATGGTGTTCTGAAGTTGCCTCAAGTTCACCTTTTGGGGGTTTAAATAAGAGCACTTTAACAGCGGGGGGACCCATTCCCGACCCTCCCGGACATCTGCGCCCCAGAGCTCCAAGATGATTTACTTTGTGCAGATTGGGTTTCTCCCGCCTCTGGGCATTTTCCCTACGGGTTTTTAAAGACAGGGCCCTTTCCCAAGAAGGGTGGCTGTTTCCCCCAGGGGTCAGGGCTGCAGAGGGCTGCTGCGAGGCCCGGCCCGCAAGCACTTTTTAAAAGGTTTTGGGTGCCCACAGAGGATACATTCCGACCCAAGGGGGGGTTTTTTCCAAGGGGCTTTTTAAAACGAAATGTACCCGTTGTTTTTGGGGATTTGGGGGTTCCCCCCTTTCTATGTATAAACCGCAGGGGGAAAGGAGCTTGTGAGCGGGTTTTTTGCACCCTTTTCCAGAATGCTGCGGACTTTAGAGGACAGCCAGAAGGGTAAGGGGGCCCCGAGTACCTGCCGAGTGATTGGGCCTATAAAAAATAGGGTGCACATACCACGGGCTAAATCCCCACAATGTGATGTTTCGGGGACCGGGGGTTTTGAGAGATTGAGGGGTTTTTCACATTGGGCCCATCCACAGCACCACCCCGACCCGTACCCGGGCCGGGGGCCCCGGAACACCCCCCGCCGACTGCGGACAGTGCACAAGGGGGTTGGGGGAGCGGGCTGAAACAATGATGTTTCCCAAAACCCCCGGCCTGTGCAAGAAGGGGCAAATTTTTTGCCCCAGGTGATCTGGCCCTGGTCAGGAGTAAGAGGCCAACCGGGAAGTTGGTGGGGGGGTGGAGGGGTGGGGCCCCCTATGGGGGTTTTAAGAGAAGGGTGGACCCCGCCATCCCAACTACGGGTTTGAGCCCCATTGGGACAAGGGGGCCCCTCACGAAAAACTGCACAAAAAAATGTTGAGGCGTGTGATTTTGAAGTGCCTTTAAACTAGCCCCCCCCGTACCAAACCCAATTCCACAGCCTCCCTTTGTTAAAAAAAATGGTGGGCTTTTCCCATTGCCCCGGGGTCAAATGAGGTTCCCGTGTGCCCAAACTTTCCAACCCCGGGGAGATAGGGAGAAACCAACAACTCCCCTTTTTCCCGGGGGGGGTTTCCTGGGCCCTGAACCTAAGCCCCCAAGAAAGGGCGCCCGAAACCCCGCTGGGTGTACCCCCCCCCCCCTGCTATCGCAAGACGATTTGTTTTGGGGAGGGGGTTTTCGAGGACGCCCTTCCTTTTGTGGGGTGGTAAAGTGGAATAGTTGGGGGTAGCCCCCCTGTGTTTTCCAAGTAAAAAAACCCTTTTCATGACAGTCACCCGAGGAAATAATTTTTTTGAATTTCTGTTTGGGGGACAAATGCCGCTATGTCCAAATTTCCCCGTATATTGCAAAAAGAGGGACAATGGTAAAAAGGGCGGCACATTTAGCAGCCAATTTTTAGAAGCGCGAGGGCCCTGAGGAGAACAAAACAGAGGGCCGAGACTGAATAAAGGAGCCAGGATTTACAGTCTTCCAGGGCGAGGAGAGCCCCGTGTCTATACAGACGCCATCGCAGAGGGGGAGAGAACCCCCTGGAAAAAAAAGGGCAAGCTGCCAAGTTTGAGAGGACTTTTGCCCGCCGGGCCATCCCCCCAAAGGGTTGCACCCAGAGGGGGGGGGGGGCAGGAATTTCCCGGGGCCCTCTTTTAAAGGGGACCCCCAGGGATGCCCTAAGCCAACGAGTTTAGGGGCGTGGGAAGCCCCGAATTAAATTTTTTGTTAAATTTAGGCTCCCGTTACAAGGGGCCCAAAGGAAAGGGGGTTTCCCCAAAAAAATCCTCCTGTTCCCGGGCTTTGGGAGTTTACTAGTGGGACCCAATTTGATACTTGGAAAACCGGGGTTTATTTTGTGAGGGAAAATTTTGTCCGGGGTGTTTGGGAGGGAAGTTGGGGGAAATCCTTTAAAGCGTGTAAAAATGCTGTTGCTTCCCCCACAAACCCCTTTCCCAAATGCCCCCCACACACAATTGTTTTCCCCTTGGTGATTTGGTATTAAAAAAGGAAAGGGGGTTATTCCCGGGCCCTTTTCCCAACCCCACGGTTAAAGGGAAAAATTCCAGCATCCAAGAGTACACTTCTGGCGGCCCCGCTGTGCAGCACAGGGGCCCCGGGTACTATTTGTAAATTTTTTGTTTGGGGGATTGTTTTACCAACTTGTTCCAAAAAAATTTTAGTAAAAAAACCGTTGTTGGCTGGTGTTGGAGTGTGTTTTTTGTCCGTGACTTTGCTGTATTTCCCGGAAAAACCTGCCCCCGGGACTTTGGGGTTTCAATAGCTCGAACAAACTGAGATGATGTATCGGTTTTTGGGGTTTCCCTGGCAGACATGCCAGCCACAACTGTGATTTATGATTTACGGGGCTGGGTCCACGGTCAGCATAGCCAGCCCCAACTGATGATGAAAGATGTATCGGCCTGGTTTTTCACAGTAGACCTAGCCAAAACACAATGATGATGATGATTTTTATTCCCTTTGGTGTCCACAGTAAAAATATCGCCCGCCCCAATTGATTA
Source organism: Phyllomedusa bahiana (assembly GCA_025379985.1). NCBI lineage: Eukaryota > Metazoa > Chordata > Amphibia > Anura > Hylidae > Phyllomedusa > Phyllomedusa bahiana. The sequence continues at coordinate 3,032 of JAODAL010056317.1, read as the reverse complement.
TGATGAAGGGTGAATCAGATTTTCCCAATGGTCAAAAGACAACTGATATGTTTATGTACGGGGCTGGTGTCCATGGTCCCGAAAAATTAAAACCGGACCAAAAGGTGATGACGCCCTTTTATTCGGTTAATGTCCCCCCCTGGTTTGAAATTAAGGGGCCCGGCGGGAAAAAACCCGATGATGGGGATTATCACTGGGTTCCATGGGGCAGAATAACTGGCACAATTTATTATTATGATGTATCGGGCCCGGTGTCCCCGGTCCCAACCTTTCTGACACAATTGAAGATGGTGATGTAACGGTTTGGGGGGGCCATGGTCCAATTTTCTGGGACCCAACTGATTGGGTTGGGTTTATGAAACGGGCTTTGGGTCCAAGGTCAACACAACTGATGAGAAAGATGTATCGGTTTGGTGGCCCGGTCGGACATACCCGGCACAAAGATTATGTTTTATGTAACGGTGTGGTTTCCATGGGGAGGAAAATAACTTGGGGAAAAAACGATAAATTTTTTAAAATACCAGTTCTGGTGAAAAATGGTCAGACAAGCCACCCGGGAAAAAAAATGATAACGATGATGCCCTTGTCTGGTGTCCATGATCTTTCACAAAATGATAATGATAAAGTATCAGTCTTTTGTCCAGGCGAAATAACTATAGACAAAACTGATTTTTATGATTTTGTCAGCCATGGTCAGTAAAGAAAGGGCAAAAAATGAAAGATGATGATGAATTTAAAGAATTTTTTTTATTTCCGGTAAAAAAAAAAGTCCAACAAGCCAAACCCATTATGATTTTACCCCCCAGTTAGAGGGCCAATGTTTTGAGATTTCCTTTTTGCTCCAAATGCCCCGCAAATAACTAATTTTTAAACTATTAAGTACTGTATTTTTAATTTATTAATCCCCTTTAACAACTTTTCCATCAGTTTGTGGGCATGTATCAACATTTTAAAAGTCAGTTTTCATTGAAAAGGGTGTGAAAATACTTTAAAAATTTTTGCATTTAAAAAGGAAAGTCCAAAAACCTTTATATCTTTTAAGTTTTTGTATTCCCCAATTTTTAGGAAAGGAAAAGACGCCTAAAACCAAAAAAGCGTTGGTTCACAGGTGCAGCATATAAGGCATTTGGACGTTCCTGCAACAGAAAAACTTTAAGTATATCACAGCCTTCAATGTGTCTTTAAATTTTAAAATGTTGTTTCCCTGTTTTTAAAAAAAAATTATGGGCATTTTTTAAAAGATTAATAAATTTATATATGGTACTTTAAAATTTGTTACTTTTTAGTTATTTTTTAGGGTTTTATAGGGGTTTGGGGTCCATGGTCAGACAAAGCCGGACACAACTGATGATGATGATGATGTATCGGTTTGGTATCCATGGTCAGACATAGCCAGACACAACTAATGATGAAGACTATCGGGGCTGGGGTCCATGGTCCCAAAATTTTGTCAGACACAAAATTTAAAGATGAAAGATGTATCGGTCTGGTGTCCATGGTCAGACCCCCTTTTTTTTTGGGGGGCCGGACCCCAATGGATGTAATGTACGGGGGGCTGGTGTGTCCCATTTTTTGGGGGCCCAGGGGCAAAATTTTTTGGGGGCCCGACAACCAACCTGATGTTTTTATGTATCGGGGCTGGGTCCAAAGGTCAGACATAGTAGGTCCCCAATTGATAAAGATGATATATATCCCCGAAACAAAAAAACTTTGGGTTTTTCACATGGAAAAATTTTGTTTTAAAAAAAAAAATTTTCCCCACTAGTGTGGCAACCCAAAACATATTAAAAAATTCAAAATTAAAATAACAGTGGCACACTTTATAATGGCCCCAAATATTGGGGCATAGGAAATTTTGGGGAAAAAACATTACTGCTAAATAGGATACATGGGAAAAAAAAAAGGGTCTTATTAAAACTTTTGGCCAAAAAAAAGTTTTTAAACCCACCTCCAGTCTCAAGGGGACCTATTGCAGGGGGGTCCTACCCATTGTTACCTCTATTGGGTTGTTCGACCTCAAACCTTTTAGGGGGGGGAAAAATCCCCGCTTCAAAAAAACCCCTGCACTTTATTTTAAACCCCCTGGGGGGTTTGGGTTAAACATTTTTGGGCCAAAAGTGGTGAAAATGACCCCCATTTTTTTCATGTAAACCTAGTTAGCATTTAAAGCTTTTTTCCAATTTTTCCTTTGTCCCCCTTAAAATGGGTTTTTATAGTCCAAAATGTTTCCACTTGTTTTTTGAATTTTGGAGGGTGGGTATAACGGGTTTTGGGCCCATGGTCAACATACCGTGTTTCCCCCCCATAGTAAGACAGGGGTCTAACCCTTCATTTTTTTACCCCCAAAAGTCCCCCTATTTTCTTTAATTTCGGGGTATGTCTTATATAGGGGAGGTATAGGGCCAGCTGTAGGCAGGTATGGGCCAAACTGTAAAACAGGGATAGGGCCAGCTGTAGGGAAAGGGATAAAGGCCCGGTAATTAAAGGGGCCCCGCAGTAGAAAGGGATAAAAACCAGCTGTAAAAGGAAGGGAATAAAAAATACCTTACCGCCCCGCTTTCCCTTTTCCCGCGCCGCTCGCCTCCTCCCCTGGCCTTTCCCCCCCTCCCGCGCGGCTTTCCCCGGGACAAAGGGAAGTTTACGTCATCAGGCCGCGCACGCAGGTGATGAAACACGCTGCCTGTGCCGAGAGTGGGGCAGCCGTACTCTTACTTTCGGGGGGTACGTCTAAATTTAAAAAGGGCCTCCCTTTAAAACACCGCTACGTCTTTTCTATGGGGGGGGTCTTATATCGGGGGGAAAAACGGTTTTGCTGACCACCCAAATGATGATGATGATGATGTATCAGTTTTTGGTTTTAAAAGGTGAGGGGGGCATACCCGGACCCCAAATGTGAAGGGGTTTAAAGTATCGGTTTGGTGTCCCTGGCAAACATAAACCAGACCCAATTTAGGGCGAAGAAGAAGTAAACGGTCTGTTGTCCATGGCAGGGCATAACTGACCCCAACCGGTTTATGAAGACCCATCGGTTT
>JAODAL010056316.1:0-23356 GCA_025379985.1 Phyllomedusa bahiana | reverse complement strand
GATAATTTTTTCACAGAAATAAAGAAAAGTGGGGGTAAATTTTTAAAAATTTTTCATTTTTTTTGCAATTTAAATATTATCCATTTTTCACTGAATCAGTAAAAGTGACTGGGTAAATGCAACTTATATAAAATTCCCCCCGGTCTGCCGTTTTTAGAATATCCCATTGTGGCCCTGGAAAATTTTTTGGCTAAACCAAAACCCCCAGAATGGAGGAGCACCTACATACTCTGGGGCCATTTTCAATCCGATTTTTATTTGGGCGCCATTTCGGTTTTGGGGGACACCCAAGGTGCAAAAATTTAAAAACCCCCCTAAATAAACCGCTTTTGGGAAAACTACACCCCAAAGGAATATACCAGGGTGCATTGAGTAATAGACCCCAAAGGTAATTCAAAAAAATTTTTTTAGCAAAAGGCTGTAAAAATTAAAAAAACTTTTTTTTTCCAAAAATTTCAATTTTATCTTAAAATGTTTCATATATAAAAGGGGAACCCGGGGGAAAAAAGAACCTAAAACTTTTTTAAAGGGCAATTTCTTCCAAGTTGGGCAATACCCTACATGTGGGGTGAAAACTGCGTTTGGGCGTTAGCGGGGCGTAAAGGGAGGGAGCGCTATTTGTTTTTGGAACGCAGATTTTGGTGGGCCTTTTCGCATTTGAAAGACCCAAAGTAGCAAAAGCAAAACCTTCCAGAATCCCCCCTTTTTAAAGATTCAACACCCCTCGGGGATCTCATCAGGGTTACTGTGCTTTTTTGGATGCACAGTTTTTCCATTTTTTTTTTAGCTTGGGGCAATAAAAGGGGGGGGGAAGGCAGTTCGGTCATTGTTTTTTTTTTTTCAAATTCAAGAAAGTTTTATTGGTAGACAAATCAAGGAACGGGTAATAAAGTATTATAAAACATAGAAATAAAAAGAGAAAAAAAAATAAATAAAAAATGATCAATGAGTGTTTACAGGCACAGACCATGATAGTAAAAAGGGCAACAAAGATACTGTTAAGGGAAACAAAAACCCAAATTTCTGCATATAAAAGGCTATCCCACCAATAGGATAACATTATAAAATATAAAATATAATGAAGATAAGGCCCCGTTAACATAAAATACAGTATAAAACCAAATCCCATAAAAGGAGAGAGAAATCAAAAAGCCCTGTAAAATAGAACGTATAGAGCGATAAAAGATCGATTTGCGTGATTGATCCAAATAACGACTAGACGAAACAAAACAAACGATTATGCACACAACACACACCCACCCCACAATAAAACAAAACCACGAAACATACGGGGGGGGGGGGGAAAGAAGACGAAAAAAGAGAGAGAGAAGAAAAAAAACAAAAAAAAAAAAAAAAAAAAAAAAAAAAAAAAGGTGGGGAGGGGGGGGGGGGGGGGGGGAAAAAAAAGAGCGCTCTCCCCAAACGATGCTCAGAAGAAAGGGAAGAAACAAGGGGGAGTTCTAAAAGATGACCAGTGACACCAGTTTTTTTAAATTTATCTAACGTTCAGGGGTTCGGGAAATTAGCTCCTCCATTCGCCCCCCAAAAAACCCCCGATTTCCACAACCATTGAAATGAAGGGGGGACCTTCGATTCCCCCACCTACGGGGGATCCCGTTTGGGGGGGCCCTGAAGTAAATGCTAAGGAGAATTTTTTGAACTTATAAACAATATTGGAATCATGAAAAGCACAGTGCTTTCCGGTTTTTTGGGGATCGAGACCCCAGTAATTTCCTCAATAATTTCCCCAGACCAAAAATCCAAACACGTAACACAGAACATCCCCACCAAACATGAACATAGTCCCCCCTTTTCCCTTTCCCCATCTCCAGCAGACGCTGGGGGGGGGAAAATTTTTTGTAGTGTAAAGGGAACCCTGACCACGAGAAAAAATTTTTTTTGCTTGTCTCCTGGGGCTTGGACCCCTCAACCCCCTTTATGGGTCATCTAAAACAATGCCCCTTGGGCGGAAGTGAAGGAAAGGCCTAATTCCTCTTCCCCCTTAAGGGAAAAGGATGGAAGAGAGCTCGCCTGCCCGGAGAATATTTAAAAGAAATACAGAGAATTCTCTGCTTACGGGCAATACCACGGCCCCACTCAAAAGCCCCTGAGTGGCCTGGTTTAAAGGAAACCCAGGCTTTTATCCTATAAGGAAAAAGGGACAGCTGGATAAGCGGAAGGAAACAGGGGCCGGGATTGAGTTCCCTCCAAAGAATCCCAAGTGATTCAATTTCCCCTTTAGAGGGCACCTACAGAGGCCGCAGGGGAGCCCCTTTTTGTCCCCCCCAAGAAAACATTTGACAGACACCTGGAGGAAATAGGGTTTTCAGTAAAGGTACACAGGGGCCCTCTCGGTCTATAGGTTGGGAGTTTCATAAGAATACAAGATGGACAGGGGGCTGTGTCACGCAGAAAGAGGAGGACAACGCTGTCACCCAATGCAGGAGTCCGGTCCCGGGAGAACTGCCACCGCAGACGGGCTAAGGCCTCGCCAAAGAACCCACAACTGTTATCTCTATCGTTTCCAGCGCCAAAAACCCCCGAGTAAGCTGAGCCAATAATACAATCTACAGTCGGCAATCCCTGCCCCCCGCAACCCAGGGCCTTTTCAAAGGGGGAATGCTATTTCGTGGTCTTCCGCGGCCCCACACGAAGGCCGTGAAGCATCTTGAAGGGTTTTTTCCAAAAATGGGGCCCAATTTATTGGGGGGGGTTTTTTGGGAAGAGGTAAAAAACTTAGGGAAATGGGCATTTTTAATAAATTGATTCGCCGAACCCTGAATTCCTATTCTGCCACTATCCCCGGGTCTCGCTTGGTTTTTACGTAAAGAGGGGGGAGGAAAATTTGCGAAGAGTTTTGACAATTTCAAATTGCACCCCCAGGGACATATACCCGCTCTAGAAAAACCCTTAAAAGGGAAGTTGGGCTGTAAGAAGTCTGGTTCGGTCATTGTTTTTTTTGGGTTTTAATTTTACAGCATTCGCCGTGCAGGTAAATGATGGATAACTTTACTATGGGGGTCGGGACATTTACAATGATAAAAATTTTAAAATTTTTTTTTTCTGTTTTATTACTTTTACACAGTAAAAAATACGTCTAAAAAAAAATTGCGTTTTTTTTTAGGGATTTAAAAAAAATTTTTTTTATTTTTTTAATTTATTTTTTTTTATAAAATTTTTTTTTAAAAAGTTTATTTAAAAAGATTTTTGAAAAAAATAAAAATTTATTTTTTATTTTTTTTTTTTTATAGCGGTCACTTACGGGATTTATGACATGGTAGCTTTACTCACAGTCAAAAAAAAGATTACAAAACCCAACCCAAATTTTTATATTTTTTATGTTTTTACTCTTTTAAAAAAATAAAAAACTTTTTATTCAACCCCGGAAAATACTTTTTTTTTGCATCGCCATATCCCAGAGCCATAACTTTTTAAATTTTTTTTTGTGCTTGGGGCTGTGAGGGGCTTTTTTTTTTCAAGAGAGTTGACGTTTTTATTAGTATCATTTTTTGGGGGGGAACCTTTTTTACGCTTTTAAATCCCTTTTTTTTGGGGGCCAGGGGGAAGAAAAACTGCAATCCATAGTGTTTTTATTTTTTTTTTAACAGGGCTCACAAAGCAGTACCGTAAAGTTAGCTTTACTCTTTGGGGCCTACGATTATGGGGTTTCCCTATTTATTTTAGTTTTTTTAAGCTGAACACTTTAAAAAAAAAAAAAAGTGTTTTTAGTGTGAAAACAATATTTATGCATCGCTATCTCTGAGAGCTCTACATTTTCTATTTTTCCATATACAAGCTGAAAGAGGACTTTTTTTTTTGCGGAGAACTGACTTTTAATTGGTAAATTTTGGGCTTTTCCTAGGAGTTTTTGATCGCTTTTTTTTCCATTTTTATGTGTTTGGGGGATAAACAATAATTTTAAATTTCTGTTTTTTTTTTTTTGGGGGTTTTTTTTTTTCGGGCCGTTCACCATAGGGGTTTAAATTTAACATGACAGATTTATAGGGCAGGTCTTTTACGCACGCGGCAAATACCAAAAGGGGGTACTTTATTTATTTTTAAATCTTTTTTGGGGGCGATTGGCGTTTGAAAAGGGGGAAAAGGGGCGGTGTACGGGGTTTTTTACTTTATTTTTTTTTTTTTTTATTTTTACATTTTTTCACTTTTTTTTATTTTTTTTTTTCACTTTTTAAAACGTTATTTTTTTATTTTTCCCCCAAAGGGGATCTTTACTCTCTCATTCAATAGGAACCCAGTGCATAGGTTTTTTGGGCTGTGAAACCTGGTTCCTATGAAAAACTGTTTAGTCACCCAGCCCGGGGGGTGCCCACAGGGCACGGCCGGCGTCTTTACGTCACAGACAACCCGGAAGGCATTCTCTGCCTTCCCTTTTTTTTTTTTTAAGGAAAGGGAGGAGGGCCCCACATCTCCCGATCCGTGCCCGCTGCCCCCGACCGAGACGCAGGGGGGACGATCTCCCCTGCGTCTTTCCCTTTTGGTTTTTTGCGACCCGATCGTCCCCGATAATTAATTTGGGGTTTTAAACCGGGCCCCCCCCCCGGAAACGACCGGGGTTTGGGGGCCAAAGTGCGGGTGTCCCGCTGTAAATACAGGGGACACCCCGCCCCGATCGCCCCGGGAAAACCCGGGCCCTTAAAAGTTTTGCGCGTTTCCCCAGGACGAAAAAATACGTCCAGGGGCGTGAACCCCCAAAAACCCCCTGGAAAAAGGATACGGCCCAAAGGGCGTGAAGGGGTTTTAAAAAAACGCGTTTTTACAATACAAATACTAAAAATTTATTTTTGGCTGCTCAATTTTTTTTTCACAATTTACATACAGGGTTTAATTAAGCGTTTTTTTCTTCTCTGTTGGGGGACTAAAATAAACCTTTTTTTTCACCGGGAAAAAAACATTTTTTTCCCGTAGCATAATTCCCAAATGAAGGTTAATTACAATTTTCCTCTTGTTGTTTCAAAAAACACTCCATTTTTAACACGCAAAAAAGCTCGTAGTTTTTGTGTTGCTCAATTCTTTTGCGCAATTTACATCCAGGGGGTTTAAATTTAAACGTTGTTTTTGCTGCTGTTATGAAAAAATAAACCGTTCCTTTTTTTAACCCGGGAAAAAAAAAATTTTTTCCTTTAGCATAAATCACAAAGAAGGTTAAAAACAAGTTTTTCCCCTTGTTGTTAAACGAAAAAAAAATGCATTGTAACACCTACAAAGCTCGTAGTTTTTGGGTTTCTCCCAATTTTTTTTTGCGCTATTTAAAATCCGGGTTTTAAATTTAAGCATTTTTTCTGCTGCTTTTTGGGTACTAAAATAAACCATTTTTTTCAAGGGCAAAAAAAAAACATTTTTTTTCTGTAGCATAATTCAGGGGTAAAGGTTAATTACTTTTCCTCTTTTTTGTACAAAAATACCCCCCTTTGAAAACATCTACAAACTCGTATTTTTGGTTCTCAATTTTTTTTACGCAATTTAAATCCATGGGGTTAATTAAGCGTTGTTCTGCTGCTGGGGTGACTAAAAAAAACCCATCTTTTTTTCAACGGCAAAAAACACATGTTTTCTGTAGCATAATTCACAAGCGAATTAATTACAAGTTTTCCCTCTTGTTGTGTAGCATAAAATACACGCCATGAAACCCGCTAAAAAGCTGTAGTTTTTGGCTGCCCCCAAATTTTTTTGCCAATTTACATCCGGGTTTTAACTAAGTTTTTTTCTGCAGTTGTACTTAGAAAAAAATTTTTGTTTTTCCCCGGGCCTCAAAAATTTGTTGCATAATTTAATCAAAGGGGTTAATTAACCCGTTTTGCTTTAATTTTGTAAAAAATTTTTAAGTTTTTAAACGGCACATACAAGTCAATTTTTCCTGCCCTTTTTTTTTTTGGTAGCGAAATTTATATCTAAGGGGTTACCCAACTTGTTACTGGTTCATTGGAGTCAAATACGGGGGTTTATATTTATCATATACAATATCTTCATCAAACGTTCTGTACATTTAGAACAAACATATGTCAAACAGAGAGGGGGCAGGCTTTTCACCTGCGAGTGCATGGCACAAACATTCCTGGGCGGGCCCAGTCGCAGCACAAGAAAGGGGGACTCGCAGCAGGGGTCACTCGTTAGGCCACAACTCCCCGGTCATCGGGCGGCCGAGTACTGACTAGAAACCCCAGATTCTGATTGGTTACTAGGCACCCCTTTCCTCCCAATGACATCTGAAAAACCCCCACCCAAGGTTGGTGGAACGTCAGACACAACCCTTATTGGCATGGCCCGGGAGGGGGTCATGGCCCTCACCTTTCTCAACCCCCTCTTCCCACCCGGGTTTTCCCTCAACCAAGATCACTTTTGGGGTCGGGGCTCAGCCCACTAATAGCAGATGAACAATTTGAGGGGGGGCATCAGAGCTACTTTGCATGAAGAAATGGGGCCAATACCCCTGCTACTTGCATGGGCAGCAAATATAATGTTGGAGAGGGGGCATGGGGGTCATGTTATGGGGGCCCACCTCTAAACCAAGACCGGTGATGAGGACAGCATTACATGAAACACAAATTTGGAATGTAGATGATGGGACCCGGGGTGAGCGGGGGCTTCATCATCGCAGGAAAAGAGGGTTCACACCAGCAAGGGGGTTGTGGGCCGTGAGTCGCAGGTGGCGCATTGGAGGTCGGGAGCCAAGCGCCAGTGGTAGAAAACCTGCTTGGGGCAGGTCCAAAAAATAGCGCCACAGCTCAGCGGGCAGGGGTGGCAGTAGTCACTTGCGGAGCGTTGGGGGGAAAATCAGCTACTCGGGTTTTGGCATTCTTGCAAAGACACCGGGGAGCCGAATAGGGTATATGTAAATTTTGGGGCAGAAAGTAAAAGCGGGGCCCGGGGAGCTAACGTTGGCACCACAGCCCTGCTCAACACAGCAACGCACCATGGGTGCCGGAAAAACTGGCTCAGATGGGTGGTCCATCCTGCCACCGCGCAGCAGCACGGCCAGTGGCACGAAAGCCATTGCAGCCATCAAGGCCCACCACCTCTGCAGAAGGGACTTTTCCCTTTAACATATCTCCCGGTCCAGATCTCCTGCTCTTCGCATCAAGGCGCCAGCTCGTTCACGAGGCGACTGCAAAGAGACAAAGATGCGTCCAACCATCTAAGGGCGCACTGACCGTGCTCCGTCCAAGTTGTTGGTACTGCAGTCCCCCCCTTTTCCAAATGGTGACTCTGCACCATTCAGAGAACTAAGGGCTTGTGCCAGCTGAGATGGAGTTTTATAACCCCTAATTTTCTTTCCAAAAAAGGGAAGTACCAGCATTTTCATAAATATGAAAACAAATTGGGCCACCCCCTTGAGCTTTACCGGTTTTGTTCCAAGGTCCCACGGCCCGGGACGTCTGAGCTGTAACTACGGTCAGGGCCAGTACTTTTCCTTTAGGGCCCCATTGGGGGAATGGCTTCCTGCCCAGGCACACCAACAATTTGGGACGGAGACGCCACTTTTTTTTCCCCCACGTTTCAACGCGACTCCTCCGCCAAGTCCGCCCCCCCTCCTCCCCCCCACCACCACCCCACTAGCCCCCACAAAACCCCTTCAACCACATTTTACCGCTTCCCACACAAAAACCGGGGCCCCCCAACGGTCACACAGGGGGGGAAAAGTTTTTCTGGGAAAAATCATGGGCTTTTCCCCCAATGCAAATTTGGCCTGGTGAGGGGGATGGAGGCTTTGGGCCTTTTCAAAGGGAAAGGTTTGGGCCCTCCCCTCAGGGATTTAACTTGTTTGGAAAATTTCCTGAAAGTCATCCCCCCACCCCGAAACCCCCGAAAAAGGCCAGAAACGGCCGCCCACCCCAACCCCAAAAGCCCAGCCCCCCTTGAAATTCAGCGGGAAGGCCCCCCAAAACCGAATGCATTTTCCATTTTTTGGAAACAGCCGCAATTTTTCCTTTTTTTCCCCTTAAAATTTTTTTTTAAAAACCTATTCCCCCCCATTTTTTTTAATATATCCTTTATTTGTTTAATTTGGATATTAAAATTTAAAAAAAAATTAATCATTTTCTTTTTTTCCTAAAAACTAAAATTTTAACCTTTTACCATTAAAAAATTTTTTTTTTAAAAAAAATTTTTTTAAAAAATAAAAATTTCTTTTTTAAAAATTATTTTCCCCATAAAAAAAAGAAAAAAAAAAAAAATAAAAAAAAACAATACCCCCAACAGTGGGAAAAAAAAAAAGGAAATTATAAAAGGGCCCCCCCAAAAAAAAAAAAACCAAAAAAACAAAAAACCCCAAAAAAAAAACCCCCCCCCTTTAAAAAATCCCTAAAAAAAAAAAAAATAAAAAAAAAGTGTGGGGGGGCAAATTGCCCAATGAGGACCTAAAACCCAACCAAATAGGGGGAAGGACAACTCTCCACAAAAGAAACCCAAAAAACCAAAAAAAAGGGGCCCAATTTCCCATTTAAAAAAGGCCCGGCCACACTTGAATGCATGTTTCACTTTGGAATTCAGCTGCACATGTTGGACCGATATATGAACAAAGAAAGGCCATTAAAAATTTTTTGATGATCCGGGCGGACAGGAGTATTCCCCTGTGAACTTTGATGTCAGCCATGGCAGCTCATGCGTGACACCTTTGCCATTTGTTGAGGCCATTCTAGGAGCGACGTTATTTGTCAATCGCCAGGACTAACGGGATGAATAACGTCATTCTACTGCTTCCATGTCCTGGAACAGATGCTGAAAAATCTGTCTGGGCAGGGACTGGAGACGTGGCGACTACATCTCGGGGCCACATGAGTCCAGTGGGAATGAAATGGAGGAGGAGGAGGACATAGGAGCAGAAGCATTGTCTGGTGAAATGAGGGGAAATTTTCTACCCAGGTGACAAAGAGGATGAGCAGGAGCAGCGCAGGAGGTAGATGGAGATGGGGAAGCCCGAGCAGATGACCCGCAAGCACCGTGGCAGTATACAGTGGAGATTGAGGCAGGAAGCCCCTTCGGATTTCACTTGTACAGAGGGCCCGCAGCATGTGATTTGCTGGCTAGTGACGCCGAAAGTCAACATCCGGCAGAGGGATGACTTCTGGCTCTCCACCCGGGGGTGGTAGGAGCAGTACCAGCTCCATCAGCAGCAACCTAAGTCTGGAGTCACTGATGAGCAGCTTCCTTCACCCGCCTAGTGAGGAGGGCAGTTGCCAGCACAGCAGCAGGACCTGGAGAAAGACCCTGAACCAACAGGTCATGGCCTACTTGGACAGCACTCTGCCACCACAGATAGAAGATCCGCGGGACTACGGGGCAGCCAAACTGGATGTGTGGCCGCAACTTGCCGAGTTTGCAGTTTAGAAGCTGTCCTGCCCGGCCAGTAGTGTGGCATCAGAGCGGGTGTTCAATGCAGAGGGGGCCATCGTTACCCCAAGGAGAACCCGCTTGTCCACGGGAATAGTGGAACGACTGACCTTTGTCAAGATGAATCAGGCGTGGATCGGCCAGGATTTCCACACACCAATGCCTTAGGCGTCAGACTACATCAGCCATGACGCTTCACCCAAACTGTGAGAAATGAGTCTGGGTTCAAACTACCTGCCTCAGCCACTAATCTGATGCCGCCACCCGCCTGATGCCACACATCTGCTGACAGTTTCTCCATCTGCCACCAACCATCTTTACCAGGGTCTGGAATTGTTACCCACCTCCACACTCTGTCATTGTGCCACTCTATGACTTCATACTGCTGCTGCCGCCGTGCCCTCCACACTGTGTCGTTGTGCCACTCTGTGACCTGCTCCTGTTTTTGCCACCTCCAGAATGTCATTGTGTCACTGTCTGACCTCATGCTGCTGCTGTGGCTGCTGCCGTGCCCTCCACACTGTGTCATTGTGCAACTCTCTGACCTCATGCTGCTGCTGTCGTCACCTCCACTCTCTGTCATTGTGCCACTCTGTGGCCTACTCCTGTTTTTGCCACCTCCAGAATGTCATTGTGCCACTGTCTGACCTCATGCTGCTGCTGTGGCTGCCGCCGTCACCTCCACACCCTGTCATTGTGCCACTCTCTGACCTCATGCTGCTGCTGCCGTGACCTCCACTCTCTGTCATTGTGCCACTCTGTGGCCTACTACTGTTTTGCCACCTCCAGAATGTCATTGTGCCACTCTCAGACCTCCTGCGGCTGCTGCTGTGGCTGTTGCCGTGCCCTCCACATTCTGTCATTGTGCCACTGTCTGACCTCATGTTGCTGCTCGCCGTGACCTCCACACTCTCTGTCATTGTGCCACTCTGTGGCCTACTACTGTTTTGCCACCTCCAGAATGTCATTGTGCCACTGTCTGTCCTCATGCTGCTGTGGCTGCTGCCGTGACCTACACACTGTGTCATTGTGGCACTCTGTGGCCTACTCCTGTTTTTGCCACCTCCAGAATGTTATTGTGCCACTGTCTGACGTCATGCTGCTGTGGGTGCCGCCGTCACCTCCACACCCTGTCATTGTGCCACTCTCTGACCTCATGCTGCTGCTGCCATGACCTCCACTCTCTGTCATTTTGCCACTCTGTGGCCTACTACTGTTTTTGCCACCTCCAGAATGTCAATATGCCACTGTCTGACCTCATGCTGCTGCTGTGGCTGCCACCGTCACCTCCACACACTGTCATTGTGCCATTCTCTGACCTCATGCTGCTGCTGCCGTGACCTCCACTCTCTGTCACTTTGCCACTCTGTGGCCTACTACTGTTTTGCCACCTCCAGAATGTCAATATGCCACTGTCTGACGTCATGCTGCTGTGGCTGCTGCCGTCACCTCCACACTCTGTCACTGATGTTGCCAACTGAGCTCTCAGCTTATTTTTTTCCAGCTTTCGCTGCCATGACTTTATCAGGCTACATTCCCGCTTCAGTTTTGGTCAGTTTTGCCCTCTTAAGTGCCCAAGGAATTTTATATTGAAGCGATTCTAAGAGCGGCGGCAGTCATGTGCGTCATACTAAAACACAACATTGTATGAAGACCAAACCAAGCTCCCTCTGCATATTTAAGCATGGCACAACATTCTACAGCACCCTTCAGGCCCTGTGAAGCCTGGAAATAGCTGCTTTTTTATGCAATTCATCCCGAAGCAATTCGGACCGAATAAAATTTTGTTGGAAAATTCGGCGAAGTCACCAAATCGAATTTTTGTCTCAGCAACGCAGGGGATGTGAGTACAGCCGCGCGTCACACCCCCTGCAACACTGAGGTGTATGTACAGCGCTCACTGGGCGCTGTACATACACGGGAGAAGGCAGGAGGGGAACGATCTATAGGCTATCTACCTATCAACCTATGTCGGCCCCACCTATAGTCTATCTAACTACCTACCTATTTGGGGCACACCTATATCATATCTTCCTATGTGGGCCGCATGTATAGCCTATCTAACTACCAACCTATGTGGGCCCCACCTATAACCTGACTACCTGCCTGGGGCCCCCCCTATAGCCTGCCTACCTAGCTACCTGGGGCCTAGCAACAGCCTACTTAGCAGCCTGAGGCCAACCTACAGCCTACCTGGGGGCTGCCTACCTAACTGGGGCCTAACTGCTGCCTACCTACCTAACTGGGACCTATCTACCTACCTGTGGACTAACTACTGCCTACCGAACTACCTGGGGCCTGCCTACCAACCTATCTAATGGATGGTCTACCTGCCTGGTAATATGATTATGAGGGGTACAGGCCATAGCTGTAACATAATCTCCAGGGGGTTTATCCTCTGTTCTTCACCTCTAGGAGACTGTGCCACTATGGTGTGTACCCGCTTTGCCACCCCTGAATAGTTTGTAAAGAGGTGGGGGAAAGTGAGGATTGTAAGATATTTGTGTCCAAATCTGCAGTGGTGGCCAGGAGAAGTCATCATAGCGGTCTGGACCAGATGCAGAACTAAGGGAATGTCAACACCTCATCAGAGAAATATCACCTGTGAGTCACAAGATGTAAATGCACTTTAATCACTCATATGTCAGCAGCGCCTGTGTACAATGGTATCTAACACTATATGGTCACTGTATGGTGGTAGTATACAGTCTGCAGAGCCTGTGTACAATGGTATCTAACACTATATGGTCACTGTATGGTGGTAGTATACAGTCTGCAGAGCCTGTGTACACTGGTACCTACCACTAAATGGTTTCTATATGGCAGTAACATTGATCTTTGTATACTGATCTTTATTCAGTGATTTTATAGGGGTATTATTCAGTCACTATGTGGTGGTAATTTGTGGTTGTGTTCTAGTGGTATAATCAGGACCTTATGTAGTAGCGTTATTGGTGATGTTTGGTAATGTTGATCTTGGCATAGTGGGATCTGTTTGGTAGCAGTATGATGGTGATATGTATGGTGATGTATTTGCTCTGTGTATTATCTAGTAGCTACATGATTTATTAAGAGGTCCTGGTAAATGTTTGTGGTCAGGGAGGATGGAAAGGGGGGGCAGAGGTGGGGGACACGGGAATGGCCCCATCCAAAAGGGCCCAGGCTTCTCTAGTTACACCCCTGCACCTGGATATTACCATTCCCTCTGCCATTAAGATATGTCCCCATACATGTAACACCATCAGTGAGAGTTGGACAAAGCTCTTTGACAAGGGGAACAGTAACAGACAATTGTTAACTTGTTCACACACTGGGAATAGAATAGCACAATTCAGATGTCATCTCATGGGTAATACAAGTATTAACTAAAACAGAATCTGCAGGAGAGGTGACAGGTTCTTTTGAATTGTTACATATTGTACCTGTGTCTGATCAGTGCGGTACTGACTTGTATAATCTGCAGCGTGACAGTACTTTGCCTATGTAGAACTGGTGTCGGATCGTCATATGGTCACTGTATGGCGGTATTATTAGTTATTTTAGTACTTGTATATTGGCAATGTACACGTGTCACAGATCAAGACATTTCTATGTTCCACTTTGATTTATTTTCTTGCGTTACTAGTGTGGTTTATATATTTAACCCTTTAAGGACACTGGACGTATGAGTACGTTCCAGGGTTGCTAAAGGGCTAAGTAGTGGGTACACAACGCAATCCCACTACATAGCTGCCGGGTGTCAGCTCCTAATTGCAGTTATCACCCAGCGGTTACAGCGCGGGATGGTGCTTTTGCCGTCCTGCACTGTTTAACCCTTTAGACTCAGCGGCAAACATGGGCACGGTGTCTAAATGAATGAGAAACTGTGGTGCGTACCGTTCCTCACTCCAATCGGAGCCCCTGTGGTGAAATTGCGGGGTTCCAATCAGTTAATATGGCAGCTGGAGACCTTGTGAAGTCTTCTATCACCATGTTTTCTGTTTTACTACTTCCTGCCTTGGACTGGAAGTAGTAAAACTGCCATCTTTACACACCCTAATGTAATGTATTACAATGTATTAGGCTGTATAAACGATTCCCTAGTTGTGAAGTACCCTAGGGGGAGTCCAAGTTAAATTTAAACCAAAAAAAAAATGTTTTAATATGTAAAAAAAATCTTAAAAGTTAATATAACCCACCTTTTGCCATTTCACAAATAAAAAATAAAAAAAAATAAAAAAGTTACACGTATTTGGTATCACCAGGGCTATTGAATCGGTAAGCCAAAGCTCCAGCTCCTCAATTTCCCTAACTCCAACTTCTTACATCAACTCCCTCATACATGGCGCATGTTTAAGTGATAAAATGGTACATACACTGACAAGCAAAATGGTAACAATGTTTTGAACTTTTGAATTACTGGCTCCATATCTTACCATCCACTGCAGCTCTGAACGTGAGACTACCATCATTGTATAGATAATCATCTTACCTATCATATACATAAATTTGACTTGCAAGTATTAAGCATCTGCTTAGTTCTGCAGATTCTTGTCATATACCTGCATAGTTAGTGTTTTGCTCCTGAAAATCTAAATTTATTTTTTTATTATTTTGCTAGTATTTTGTAAATCCACCTTTGGCTTTCAACACTGCCTGAATCCTTCTCTGCATGCCAAGGATCAGAGTCAAGCAGGTCTTGACCAAAATCTGATCCCAGGTCTCTTTTACACGTTCCCAATGTTGGTGCAGACTGGACTTGGGCATAAATACAGCTTTTTCTTTAACCCTACCCACAAGTGTTAAATTGGGTTGAGGTTTGGGGACTGTGGAGGACAATACAGCAACTCTACCTCATTGTCATTGAACCATTCCTTCTCCAACCATGACATCTGCTTCAGGTCTTGTCCTGCTGGACATTATGTTGTCCTTTTCCTACCCATAGTACTCGAGTGTATGAAGTAACTCATCTTGTAGGACACTCACATAGAGCTCAGCATTGAGATCACCATCGATCCTGGTCAAATATCCAACATCTTTGGCTGTGAAACATCCCCATATCATCAGGCTTCCTCCACCGAACTTGACAGTTTCTTCAGTTTCTCAGTCCGTTAGCCCAATTGTTCCAAACCCATTTACACCCATCAGAGCCAAGTCTATTGATTTTCATCTCATTGCTCCAAATCATCTGCTTCCAATCTTCCTGTTTTCATACTTTTTTGCAAACCTGAGACAACGCTTCTTATGACAAGACTGAAGTTGAGGCTTCTTCATCTTTTTTGGGCCATCATTACAGTCCTGTTTTTTGCATTTTCCCAGTATATTCTATGGTACGGTAAATAAAACCTTTAGAAAGTACATCTTGTCCCGCAAAATAAAAGCCCTCATATGTCTAGGTAGGTGAAAAATAAAAAATGTATGGCTCTTGGAAGGCAAGGGGGAAAAACAAATATGTCAACCCCCCAAAAAAAAACGCAATGTCCTTAAGGGGTTAATGGAGTGGAAAGTGTATGACCAAATAAAGTTACATTTGCCACTGCACAAATGGCACACTGCTATTTATTAGCTATGTAATTCATTGCTGAACCTGGTACAGTAAAATGATTGCAAGAGATTTATGGTTACAGTAGTAATCTATATGGTTGGATATAACACTTTGCAGAGAGTAAAGTCACAGCTAGCTGAGAGCCAACCGTGCATGACAATGAGGAGTGCGGCTCCTGTGCTGTACTTGGTTATATTTGGAATGAGGAGACTGTAGAGGAGAGCCGCAAGCGCAGCACTACTAATCATGCACGGTCAACTCGCAGCTAGCTGTGACTTTGCTCCACAGTGATGTCACTCTCTGATAAGTGTTATATGCTGGGCTGCCATCAGAAATTTCAGGGCCCCCTACAGCCAAAGCGCCTGGGCCCCCCTGTTAATCCCGCCCCCTATCAATCCCATTGCCCCGCCCCCACCAACCACGCCCTGCAATCCAACCCCAGAAAAAAAAAAGATGCAATTGTGCCATTGTCTTTGGATTGAGTTCTTGTTGAATTTTACAACATACTTTATCTATATTGTGTGGGCCAGCAAATATCACATGTCACCACGATATACTGACAAAACCAGCATACCAAGACCAATATAACCAGACAAAACACCAATTAATACCGCCATATATCACTCTGTATGGTGACTAATACCACTATAATGTTACTGACTAAACCAGTATACTAAGGCCGATATTACCATAAACAACAACAATATACAAAGACAAAGTAATACCACAACATCATCAGCACATATCTCCACTATAAAGATGCAGAATAATGCCACAATACTATTACTGAATATAACCCATTACAATAACACCAATATAATCACCATACTGTTACCATATAGGGGGAAATGCATGAAAACTGTCTAGGTCTAAATCTCACTTTGTTGCCCATAGAAACCAATCAGAGCCCATAGCAACCAATCAGAGCCCACAGCAACCAATCAGCGTTCCCAGCGTTATTTTTTCAGAGCAGTATATAAAATGAAAGTGGAGCTCTTATTGGTTGCTATGGGCAACAAAGAAAGTCCTACATCTAGACAGTTTTCCTACATGTGGCCCATAGTGGCAGATACAAGTGATTACAGTGCAGTTACATTTAGTGACTCACAGGTGACATCTGACAAGTCATTCACGTTCCCTTTTCTTCTCCATCCGGTCCAGGCCACCATGAGGACTTCTCCCTGCAGAATTCACAACACAAACACCTGAGACTCCTCACTTTATCATAATCCTACTGTTACCTACTCCCTATGTACAAACATATACAAATCCATAGTGCCCCAAATTGTAATAATTACCCCTTTGGTTCACTGGTCGTTAGTTTTATAGGGTCCCTCGTAGGTAGGTAGCCAGGTAATAGGCCCCATGTTGGTAGAGAGAGAACTTGAGTGGAGCCCCACATGGAGGAAACTCGAGTGGGGCCCCACTCAAGTTTCCCTACCTCCCCCTGATGTCAGGGGTTCATTCAAGGGCCTCCTCTCCCTCAGCCGTGTGGGGACCCACAAATCCCAGGGACCGTGAATGGCCCGCTCACGGCTCCTCAGATTGGGGGGGCCACACTCAAGGCTCCCAGGATTTGCAGGGCCCCACAAATCTTAGGGGCCTTGAGTGGGGCCCCCATATCCCTGGGGCCTTCAGTGGGGCCCCCAAATCCCTGGGGCCTTCAGTGGGGCCCCCAAATCCCTGGGCCCTTCAGTGGGCCCCCCCAAAACCCTGGGGCCTTCACTGGGGCCCCCAAATTTCTGGGGCCTTCACTGGGGCCCCCAAATCTCTGGGGCCTTCACTGGGGCCCCCAAATCTATGGGGCCTTCACTGGGGCCCCCAAAGCTCTGGGGCCTTTAATTGCGGCCACCAAATCTATGGGGTCTTCACTGGGGTCCCCAAATCCCTGGGGCCTTCACTGGGGCCCCCAAAGCTCTGGGGCCTTCACTGGGGCCCCCAAATCCCTGGGGCCTTCACTGGGGCCCCCAAAGCTCTGGGGCCTTCACTGGGGCCCCCAAATCTATGGGGTCTTCACTGGGGCCCCCAAATCCCTGGGGCCTTCAGTGGGGCCCCCAAAGCTCTGGGGCCTTCACTGGAGCCCCCAAATCTCTGGGGCCTTCAGTGGGGCCCTCAAATCCCTGGGGCCTTCACTGGGGCCCCACAGGATTTGGAAGTGCCCTGCCCTAAAAATAGGGCTAAACTACTGTATACTTAAACTATACTTGCAGCGCAGGCCCCCCTCCCGACAGCCTAATTGAGTTATATAGTACAGAGAGCAGACCTGCGGTCTAATTTCTGTACCATTACTGTGAAGCAAGGGGGCGGGGCCTGCCGTCGACGGCGGGCCCCCCCTTGCTTCACATTCTGGCCGGGCCCCATACGGGAGTAGTGGTTCTACCCCCCTAATGGTGGCACTGGTTATATGCAACCATATAGATTACTATTTTTTACCATTTAGAACTCTATAACCATAAACCTCTTGCAATAATTTTACTGTACAAGGTTCAGCTAGGAATAGCATAGCTAATCTGCCAATCACTGCTGCAGACCCTCCGACAGCCTGAGCATTAAGGGGGGCAGGTATGAGAACTGTCTAGGTCTAAGATTTTCTATATTGCCCACAGCAATAAATCAGAGCTCCCTTTTCATTTTTTCAGAGCACTATATGAAATGACAGTTTTTATACATGAGGCCCTAAGTGTGAGCCTAAAGATATCTTCTGTAATGAGAACAACGCCATGACCATACAGTCCAGAAATTGTTTAGCTAAAAGAAATAATAAACAGTTGAGGTCTGTTAGACTGGACAGGTGACAACAAAATTAAATATGTTCTATAAAAAACAGTTTTGTGTAAATTGTTTCTAAGTTTGATGATGTATAAAATGACAGTTATAGAAAACTAATATATAGGTATAGATAAAACTAATATATAGATATATATATTTTAGAACAACATCCAGTGTGCGTGTAACTCGGCTGCTTCAACTGGACCCGAAGGTGATCTCAGGCACTGGAGGTGTAGTTGCATCCTCTGAGCAAGGACATATGTCTCCCCCTTCACATTCACAAGCACAGATTCTGTCCAAAAACCGGACGGAAGAATGTGCATGTTAAATGCTTTTCGGTGGCCGGCGGGCAGAAAAACCGCCAGGCGGAAAACCCGTGCAGTGGGGACATGGCCTTACTCAAACCCAGCCAGCACCAAACACATACTACAACATGCTTACCACACACAACCAGAATCTCATCCTATTTCTCCACTATGGTTTCTGGGATCAGGAGACCGCGTGCAACAACCTCTTCAGTAAGAGGAAGCACCTTGGTGTTCAGTTCAGGGGCCAACACCTGTATATCACTGATTATAATGTAATAAGTTATGGCTTTACACAGTTATTTTAAGTTCAGTGTATATTCCGGGTTATTTACCTCTCTACAGCCCAGTTTCTTATGTCCTCCTTCTAATTACATGTGACAGGTTGAGCAACTTGTGAGGGCACAAGATTATGGCCACTTAAATATTTTTTCATTTATTAAATTTGTTAAATAGATTAATTTGTAAACATTTTCTATTCATATCCTGCTTCCAGCTTTTTTTTCTTTACTGTTGTAAAGACTTGATTACATGTTTTTCAGAATACTGTATTCTCATGAAAAAAAGATGTACAATTATTATGACAACAAATATCTAGTTAAGTAATTTTTTTTTTTTTTAAATGACTTTGTGTATGACTCAACTTTCTATTACAACAAAGTAATTTTCGGGTTTATATTTTGTATTGGGTTAGAGGTATTAATCGTCATACCATAAATATTCATCCAAACAAAAAGATTTCATAAACACCACTCACAAAAAGTTAGAGATATTTGGCTTTAGGTTGAAATTTCAGGATGAACATTAAATTTCAAATTTAATTTTTAATGCACTAAATGAGCCGATCTCTTAACTGTAGAATGCACATGTCCAACTGTTCAATGTTTCAGTACTTTGTACTGATCTCTAACAAGGAGCTTAATGGCAAAATTAACAACAGGTGTTTGATCCTTGAATCGCCCAATACATTTAGGGGATCAATTTGAATTAGGATTTAAACCGTCCTCCTCCTCAAGCTGTTCCCACTATGACTTCATGCGACCTAGACAACATCTTTTAATTGATCAACAGTACCTTGCCATTGCGATTCTTCAAGCATGATGCCCTCAGATGGAAGTGGCAACTGAGCTTAGAGAGTCACAGTGTCATCAGCAGGTTGTATCAGAGATACAGAGAGACTGGAAGAGTCGCAGAAAGGCAAAGAGGTGGACATCATTTGGCTCCATCACACACTGATGACCACCTCATTGTAACCAATGCCCTGCAGAACCGGATGATGAATGCCACACAACTTCAGGCACGTTAATGGAAGGTGAGAGGCACCAAGTGTCACCTCAGACCATTCATAACTGCTTACATCAGTGTGGTCTGTGTGCTAGATGACAGGTAAGGGTACCTGACGGGTATCTGACCTGGCTGATGCATAGCGCTCTTCTTGACATCTCCAGCATCACTGGTGGCCATAATTTCTGCTCAGGGTGAGACAACTTTCATCACTGAAGAGCACTGGTCCATCATCCAGCGTAGATGCCTGAAGGAAGACGATGATGCCTCTGATTGATGGTGTGGTCAGGTACCCTTGCTGTTCATCTAGTAGGCAGACCATGCTGATGTAAATGGTTACGAATGGTCTGACGTGACACTTGGTTGCCTCTTACCTCCCTTAAACGTGGCTGGAGTTGGGTGGTATTCATCAACAGGTTCCTCAGGACATTGGTTACAATGAGTGGTCATCACTGTGTTTTGTAGTCAAAGGGCGTGCACGTCTTTTCCTTTGTGTGTTTCTGTGTATCTCTGTTGCAACCTGCTGATGACACTCTCTGACACTCAGTGGCCACTTCCGTCTGAGAGCATCCTGCTTGAAGCCTCATAATAACGTGGTACTGTTTATTAATTGTAAGGTGTTGTCTTGGTCTTATGATGTCACAATGTGAACAGATGATGAGGAGGACTGTTTAAATCCCAATTCAAATTGATCCCCTAAATTTATTGGGCGATCCAGGGGTCAAACACCTGTTGTGAATTTTGCCATTAAGCTCCTTGTTAGAGATCAGTGCAAAGTACTGAAACATTGAACAGTTGGACATGTACATTCTAATGATCTTTTTTTCATTTAAAAAAAAAAATTAAAGGACTTTTGATATTTTTTTCAACACAATACAGTAGACAATTTAAGTCAAATATCTAAAAAAAAATTTGTATTCACTTAATGATTTTTAAAGTATTATATTTAATAAAGGAAACATGGCATGCAACAAAAAGGCTCTATTGTATTTTTATTAAAAACTATTTACACACAGTTATCTTGCCAAACCCCCTCCCTTCATTGGTTTCAAAGTAATTGGCAAAGCGATCAGACATTCTCTTAACTTTAGTGGTAGAACGTGGAGCATTGTCTTATAAACTATTTAGGTTGGAGTCGATACCACTCAGATCCAATAAAAAGGTTTGTGTGCAATGATGATATTGTGTAATACAACATAAACCTTTATTAAATCATCAACATTCTCGGTTGTTGTATAACAGTTGTGGACACCCTCCATTTAGCAGTGGGAATACTGAAGGTTCATTCCACATACCTCCTTGCCCTGGCATACCTCCCAACCCTCCCGATTTCAGTGTGACATTCTTGATTTGGGAACAATGTCCCGCTGTCCCGGGACGCCTGGCAGGAATCATGACTTTTCTGCTGGGCGGAGGTATGTCCTGGTCATCCAGGGCATGTGCCCTGAATCCCTGGGACTGAACTTTTCAATTCACTGTTGCGCATGGCGGCATTCACAGACTCTCACCATGAGAATCGGTAAGTGTAGCAGAGCAGTGACACCATGGAGATGTCATAAGATGCTCCCCTAATGTCACTGGCTACAGGGGATTTGGTCCGCCCCCTCAGACAATAGGGCGCGCACAGCAGTGGAAGGTAAGTGACCTCTATCATCCCCACCCATCCCCTATCCAGTTTTTCTGGATGTTGAATAAGCTATCCAGCATCCAGGATAGCTCAGTGGCACCCATCCTCCACGGCAGCCACCCAGCCTTACCGGGTGCTGGATAATCTATCTAGCATCCAGGAAAGGTGGGTGGTGCCTCATCCTCCACATCGGGCACCCAGACTTTATGGGTTCCTGCCAGTGGGGATGTCAACCAGCTTTCCTGGGTGCTGCATAGGTTATTCAGCATCCGGGAAAGTGGAGTAGAGCCTCAGGCACCCAAAAAAGTCACCCAGCTTTCCTGAACACTGAATGATCTATCCAGCATCTGGGAAAGCTGAGTGATCCTTCATCCCCCACTTTGGGCACCCAGCCTTTCTGGGTGCTTGCTGTGGGGGATGTCACTAAGCTTTCCCGGCACTGGATACGCTATCCAGCATCCAGGAAAACTGAGTGGCGCCCAGTCCACCACAGCAGGTACCCAGATTTTCTGAGTGCCTTCTGTGGAGGATGTCACTCAGCCTTCCTGGGTGCTGGATAGGCTATTCAGCATCTGGAAAGCTGGGTGATGCCCCATCAGCTTTTTAAAACATTTTTTTTTTACTAGTTTCCCTTTTGGACTATGACAGATTCGCTGGACTACATCGAGCCAGCATTGCTTTTTTTATTTTTTATAAAATTGTTTATTTAAATAAACATTTTTTTTCTGTTTGTGTTTTTTTTCCATTTTCTTCCAGTGTTAGTATTAGCGGTATCTTACAGATGCATTTCCATTATTAACACTGGGGTATTGTTGTCAGCCGGCGTTATTTTTCATCACTGCAAGGCTGACACTAAACTTCTATCACTATTACCCCCGTACCCAATGCACCAGGGGTGTTGGAAACAGCCACAGAAGAGGGACCATCTAAAGTGATGGTCCACTTCTGGGGTGGCTGTTGGCAAAGTAGGGTGGGAATGGGCTGATATCCATGGACCCTCCCATCTTGATAGTATCAGGCTTCAGCTGTAGGTTTTTCTTTGGCTGGTTATAAAAAATGGGGGGACCCATTTCCTTTAAAAAAAATAATATTTAGATTTGTAATAAAGGATAAAAATCAAAATGACATAGGCTTCCCAGATTTTTAACCAGCCATGGTAAAACCAGCAGCTGCAGGCAGATACTTGTAGTGTGATCTGTTTTATAGTCTTAAAGGGACCAGAAAATCTATGACCCAATTTACCACATGGTAGTTTAAACCTTATGTTTCTGGTGAACAGCCACACTCTTTCTTCTACCTTGAACTTGTGTGATCTGAGGTGGAGATCAGCCTTATGTTTGGCCGAGAAAGCAGTGAAGACTACAGCCCTATGAACCTTCCTCCAAACTGACTTTAGCTTCCTGATCCTCTGTCTGAGTAGTGGAACTTCGAAACCCAGTCTAGTAGAGGAAGGCTATGTCTCCACTGTCCACTATTATGCAGTTCGTTCGTGTGGCCCCATAGGCGGCAATGAAAAGACGAGCTGTAGTCTCTACAGCTCGTCTTTTCTGTGCTCGTCTTCTGGCGCTGGCGCATTATACAACATGTTGCATAATACGCCGGTGCATTTAGTTTTCTTGCCGTCTTTCCATACAATACAATTATATGGGCGACGTCAAAAAAATGAGAAGCGACCACGGTTTTTGCACAAAGCGTGACAAAAACCGTGGTCCTACATCGGAGAAAAAACTGCCGCTTTCGGGCCATTTTTTGTCCGATGCAGTGGAGACATAGCCTACGAATAAAGCTGCTTTGGAGACAAAACCCTCAAAGGCAAAAAAAAGCTACAGACATTAGGGGGGACATGACCAGAGTAATACGCAAACTCTGTCTAGGGCAAGAACTGACACCAATTGGCAGAAAAGTAACAACTGGGGTATTTCCCTGGTGTCTGGTTCACCTTTCAGTTTGACCATTAGATTGTGGGTGATAGACAGGAAAAAAGTTCAAGGCAATACTGAAGTTAGCACAGAAAGGTCTCCAAATGATGGCAACAAATTGTGAACTAGGTCTAAAACTCACTTTGTTGTCCATAGCAACCAATCAGAGCCTCTGTTTGATTTCATATTGTCATGGCGTGCGGCACCGCAGCTCGCCGCGGCGGCCCCCTGGGGCCCCAGGGTCCGGCGCAGGTGCTGCGGCTGTCCGCAGCCATTGTCCTTCTCCTCCTGCCCGGGAAACCCCGTACGTACCAGTCCCCGCTCCGGTGTCCAACTCTGACAGCCGCCGCGCGCATAACCACTGCTTAAGGCGCGCGCGCGACGGCTGGTCCGGATTTAATGGGCCAGCGCGCCATTAATTGGTTATTGACG
The DNA here is from genome assembly GCA_025379985.1 of Phyllomedusa bahiana. Classification (NCBI taxonomy): domain Eukaryota; kingdom Metazoa; phylum Chordata; class Amphibia; order Anura; family Hylidae; genus Phyllomedusa; species Phyllomedusa bahiana. The sequence continues at coordinate 148 of JAODAL010056316.1, read as the reverse complement.
GCCTTTTGGTCCCATATAAGGTATACGCCCCCAGCACTCGCTGCCAGTCTGTTTGGGGTGTTTTTGGTGCGTTTTAAAAGAGTATTTGGGGTTTTAGTCTTGATTACCCGCTGACCTTGCCTGTTTGCCGCCTGCCCTGACCCTCTCC
>JAODAL010056315.1:0-23356 GCA_025379985.1 Phyllomedusa bahiana | reverse complement strand
AGGAACAAAATAACAGGCGACTGGAAACGGGTAACGGGACAGAACTCCAATACACTCTAAATGCAACGGTAAGCACACCAACAAACTGGCAGAGAGTGGCTGGGGCGTATACCTTATATAGGACCAGCGGCCGTCAATAACCAATTAACGGCGCGCTGGCCCTTTAAATCCAGACCAGCCGTCGAGCGCCTTAAGTAACGGGTACGCGCACGGCGGCTGTCAGAGCCGGACACAGGAGCGGGGACTGGTGAGTACGGGGTTTCCGGGCCTGGAGCAGAAGGGCACCGGCTGCGGGCAGCCGCGGCACCCGCGCCGGACCCCGTAAGTGCAGGGGGACTGCCGCGGCGAGCCCCGGCGTCAAGCGCCGTGACATATGTGGTCACTTTCCACCATTGGATGGGTAGTTGTAAGCATACTGTTGGCGGTACAGGAGGTTATGATAGGACGGTGATTATAATTATTTATTATTAATTTATATAGTGCAACATATTCTGCAGAACTCTACAGTGATCATCACTTACAGGGGTCCTTGCACAAATGAACTTAACATATCAGTATTTGACATGTGGTAGAAAACTGGAAAACCTGGAGGAAACCCTGGCAAGAATGGGGAGAACATGAAAATCAGATATTGTTTAGCCCTCCCCTTTTTTATACTGGAAATTTTGGATGATACGTAGCTGGAACCAGGGACTAGAGGAAGGTTAGTTTAGTTTTTTTTTTATTTAACTGGGACCAAAGGAGCTGGTGGCATGAGTTTCTTACAAGGTGGACAACCCCTTTAACATATTTGTCATTTACATACAATGTATCATCCAAAATTCCCAGTATGAAATAGGGAGGGCTACCCTATATCTGATTTTCATGTTTTCCCCATTTTTGCCAATGTTTACTCTGAGTTTTCCAGTTTTATACCGCGTCAAATGCATACTGATATGTTAAGTTCATTTCACCTTCAAAATATTATTTCCATCTTGGTGGATTTATTTCCCAATTGAAAAGTATAAGTGAAAGCTTTGAGTCATCTCAACAACTTTTTTCTTATCAGCGTTCATGGTCTGACTTTGTTGCTTAATACACTCCCAGATTTGTGGGTGGAACTTCGATGTGCATGCTTCCAACAGTTTGCAGGGGTGCATGCTAGAACATATTATGGGGTTCAAGCATAATCAATAATAGAAATGATAGCAGGTGTTGACTGCATGTTGCATTATCTTGGAGAAGAGCAATTGCCCCTACAGGATGCCAAAAGCCGTTCTATCCAATTCTCTATAGAGAGAAGAATGATAGAAATTATACATGAGAGCTCTCAGACTGCCCTGAGTGCTTGGGAGGTTTCCTATTGACGTTAACAGAGCTGCCACACAGAGAGCTACTGTACAAGCTGTAGCATGTGTTCTCCAGAGATCTCAGCTATACTCACCAGAAAATAATAAGGAGGAATGGTGCAAGCACAGCCAGCACTGCTAGACTACAGGGATGTCTGTAACTGCTGGTGATGATGGAGACACAAGATGGAGAGGAAACAAGATCTGGCTAACAGTAAACTTTTGCAAAATTTATGTAATTGCAAAAATCAAAATACTGACATTATCTAACAATTTAATCAGGATTGCCAAGCTGGGGATACTCTCTTTTAACTGTCAAGTACCAGAGTCATTTTTTATTTATTTTTTTTTGTTTAAAGGGGTCCCAAGACAGATTTGAAACATCAGGGTCAATTCCTCGGGATTGGGTACATGATCCCACCACAACAGACAAACCAAATGCCTGCAGGGGGCCCAAAATTTTTACCTAAGTTTGCCGGTGTAATATCGCTCTCAAATGCAAATTTGTGTGGCCACTAGCTGACACATGGGGTTGTGTTTTTTTTTCCCCGCATTCAGCTGTCTGACAGTGTTGCCCCAGGCTAAATCAAATATATATATATATTTTGTTATTTATTTATTTTTTATTTATATAACACATGAAGGAAAAATTATTGATTTTTTCCGATTTTGTAATTTTTGCCCGCAAAGACTGAACAGTCTATAATTTTAAGGGTAAGTTTAAATTTTAACATTGAAGATAAATATAATATAATATCCCAAGATAAAATCCAGAAAAACACATTGTATAAATTTTATAAAATTTATTTGCAAATTTGGGGTGAGAGAAAAAATGTAACATTTTTCCCCCAATCAAACCTTTTTCCCTTTTAAAGACAAACGTCTTTAAAAATCACCTTTATAAAAGACTCCCTTCCACAGATCAAAGTCAACTCAACCTCACGGCAAGACCAAAAAGCTTTCTAAGGATGTCAGGGACAAGATCATAGCCCTGCACAAAGCGGAAGGGCTAAAAAACCATAAAAAAGGGGGGTGTCAAACTCTTTTCCCCGGGGGCCCACATCGCCTCACGGCCCCTTTAAAGGGCCGACCTATTTTTTAGAACTGTGAAATGAAAATTTTTCTCCTTAACAAGAGAGCTTTTAACCCCTTAAAGGATTGTCTCCCCACGGGGTTTTAAAAGAATGCATGAAAAAAATTTCTCTGTCATTTCCCTGGTTCAGATAATTTGATAAGCTCCATGCTTTAACTTCGTTGTGCTTTCAGATCTAATTAATTTAATTACTTCTCAAACTACTTGCAGGACTTTTTATCTGATCCCCAAAACAAAAGCCCAATTACAGAGCTTTTACTTGAGATAAATCAAGCTTTTTACTGTTGGCACACGGGACACTGATGAAAACTGCTGCCTTTGGTACTCACTCTTTTTATCTCATTGAACAAACACCGGGGGAGATTTTTTACGGGTCAGTTACTGAGGGAACTAAAATAACCCATGGGGGTAAAAATTCACTTGATCTTTTAGGGAAAACAGAGGAACAATCAATATATTTGGAAAAGTCTTTATTTTGTGTTCCCTACAATTTGAAAGCTATTCTTGTAGCGAGAAAACCCCTTTAAGGACCCGGCGTTTTTTTTTTGGTGACACGTTCATTTTCCCTCCTCGCCTTCTGAAACCCAAAACTTTTTTATTTTTCCACCTACATAGACAATAGGCTTTTATTTGCGGACAAGAGTACTTTCTAAGGGTGTTATTCACTATACTTAGAATATACAAAAAACCGAAAAAAAAATTCCCCAAGTGGGACAAATTGTGAAAAAGAATGTATTTTCCCGCCATGTTTGGGGGGGGTTTTTTGCTTTATGGCGTTCAATCTTTGGTAAATATAATGGTTTCTGTATTCTACATTTTGTTATGCATCCGGCAATTTACCAAACATGTAGGTTTCCGTTATGTTTTTGGTACCGTAAAAAAATTCCCAAACATTTTCTTTTTTTGAAATTTGCGCCCGGCGCCTTTTGTCGCCCAAAAACTTTTATTACTAACACCTACGACCATGAGGGGTTTTTTTTGCGGGCTAAAAGGTACTTTTTATCGTAGCAGTTTGGGGAATGCATGCAACTTTTTTGATCATTTTTTCCATTTTTGAGTGATGTAAAATACCAAAAAAGAAATTTTTTCCCTTTTTTGGAAATTTTTTTTTTCTTCAAACGGTGTTCACGTAGGGGATAAATGATTTTATTTTTATAGATGGGGATTTTTTTTCGACACGGCATACCAAATATTTAACTTTTTTATTTTTTTAATGTTTTTTATTTGTAAAATAGGGAAAGGGGGGTGATTTGAACTTTTAAACTTTTTTTTTTTTTGACTTTAATGCTTTATTTTTTATTTTTTTTTTATTTTTTTTACTGAAAAATTAGGCCACCTGTGGACTTGCCACAGGTCGCATTGTTTTAAAACAACCTAATGCCCTTTCATAGGCAATGCATTAGGGTGTACAAAAATGGGGGTTTTCCCCACTTCCTTCTGCGGACGGGAAATGGGCAAACCGGCCAGGGGAATGAGGGGGCCTTCCCAAAGGCTCGCCCCCAAAATCCCGGTACGGATCGGGGCAGAAAACGGGCTTAGCCGATCACCGCACCGACGGGGCGCGGACCACGCCGTTAATTTAGACGCCGCGGCCACTTTGCCGGCCCTGATGGGAAAACAGCGCCAGCGGGCGGGGCCCACCCGCCCCGCTGTTTTCTGCCCCGGGGGTTAGCGGCGATTTTCCCCTAAACCCGGCGGCTGTGGAGGGGGTTTCCCGGGCGATCCCCCTTCAAAGCCCCTTAGCGGCCCTGGGGGGTACGAAGCCAAGGTCTTTTAAAGGGGTTTAAGGGTAGTTTTTTTTTGTACAGTATTCCCTTTTCAATCAGCCCTTTTATGGTTACAGGAAGAAGGTAGGCCCCCGGGAGGGAGGCAGGGCCCAAAGGGGAGGCCCCAGCGGGGGGCAGGCCAGATTTTGGGGGCCCAGAGAGGAAGGCAGGCCCAAAGGCAGGGCCCCAAAAAGGAGGGAGGCCAATGGTGCAGGCCCAAAAAGGGGGGCAGGCCAATGGTGGGAGCCCCAAGGGGGGCAGGCCAAAGGTGGGGGGCCGAGAGAGGGGGAGGGGCCAGAGGTGGAGGCCCAAGAGGGGGGCAGGCCAGATGGTGGAGGCCCACAGAGGGGGGCAGGCCAATGGGGAGGCCCACAGAGGGAGGCAGGCCAATGGTGGGGGCCCACAGGGGGAGGCACCCAGAGGTGGGGCCCACAGGGGGGGGCAGGCCAGATGGGGAGGCCCCGGGGGGGAAGGCAGGCCAATGGGGAACCCCACGGGGAGCGGGACAGATGGTGGAGGCCCAGAGAGGGAGACAGGTCAATGGGGGAGGCCCAAAAAGGGAGGCGGGCCCCAGATGGTGGAGGCTCGGGGGGGAGGCAGGCCAGTGGGGAGGCCCAGGGGGAGGCAGGCCAGAGGGTGGGAGGCCCACAGAGGGAGACACCAATGTGGGGGCCCACAAGGGAGCAGGCCAATGGGGAGCCCACAAAGGGGGGAAAGGCCAGATGGGGACCCCACGGGGGGAGGCAGGCCAGATGGGGGGGCCCACAGGGGTAGGCAGGCCAATGGTGGAGGCCCACGGGGGGGCAGGACAGATGGTGGGGCCCGGGAGAGGGAGGCAATCAGAGGTGGAGGCCCACAGAGGGGGGGCCAGGCCAAATGGTGGAACCCCAGGGGCGGGCAGGCCAGAGGGTGAGGGGTGGAGGCCCAGGGGGGAGGCGGGGCCAGATGGTGGAGGCCCACAGAGGGAGGCAGGGCCAATTTTGGGAGGCCCACAAGGGAGGCGGGCCGAGGTGGAGGCCCAAAGGGAGCGGGCCCAAAAGGGTGGGGAGGCCCATGGGGAGCAGGCCAATGGTGGAGGCCCAGGGGGGGAGGCGGCCAATGGGGGGGAGGCCCAAGGGGGGGGCGGGCCAAGGGGACCCAAAGGGAGGCAGCCAGATGGTGGAGGCCCGGGGGGGAGGCAGACCAATTGTGGAGGCCCAAAAGGGGGGAGGCGGGGGCCCGATGGGGAGGCCCACAGAGGGAGGCAGGCCAAAAGGGGTGGAGGCCCAGAGGGGGGGGCAGGCCAGATGGTGGGGGCCCCAAAAGGAGAAAGGGGCTAGATGGTGGAGGCCCAGGGAGGGGAAGGCAGCTAACTAAAAGCCCGGGGGTTGGGGTTAAGGACTAACTGGTAACCCCGTAGTAAAGCTACTTACCGCCTCATGAACGTCCTCCGCAGGAGCAGGGAACTTTTTGGTTTAGGGAACTCCTCTCTCAGCGTCCTGCCAGGGCTGCAAAAGGGGGGGGGCCGGAGCACTGAGCAGGGGGAGCCAGGCAGCATGCTTTGTCTCCTGTGCACTGACTGCCGGCCCCCCCCCCTGAGCTCACTGTGGTGCCGGGCCCGCCCCCTGAGCTCACTGAACTGTGCTGCCCGTCCTGCTCCTGTCCTCACTAGAGAAAACAGCCCTGCGGAGCAGAGCTCAGCAACAAGTGCCGGCCCAAACACAAGCAACAGGGCCGGGTTTGGCCCGCGGGCCTTGTTTTTTTACACCTTGCAAACAAATCGGTTGAAAGGGGACAACTGTTGGTTTTAATAAAGAAAATGGAAGAAATACAAAATACTGTAAACGACATTGATCTGGGGCACATGCAAAATCTCACCTCGGGGGGAAACCTTGACATGAGGGAAGGGGGGGAAAATAGCCTAAAACACACGGGGAAAATTGTTTTAAAGATTCAAGGCCTGGGGCCCCAGTCACCAAGAAAACCATTGGTAATACATTACCCTAAAGGTTTTTAAAACCGAAGTGCCCGAAGGTCCCCCCGCCAAGAAGGCACAGGCAGGGCCCCTCTGAAGTTTGACAATGAAACACTGATGATTCTGTGAGTGATTGGGAGAAGGTGCTGTGGTCAGATGAGACAAAAATTGAGCTCTTTGGCATTAACTCAACTTGCCATGTTTGGAGGAAGAGAAATGCTGCCTATGACCCAAAGAACATCGTCCCCACTGTCAAGCATGGAGCTGGAAACATTATGTTTTTGGGGTGTTTCTCTGCTAAGGGCACAGGACTACTTCACCGCATCAATGGGAGAATGGATGGAGCCATGTACCGTAAAATCCTGAGTGACAACCTCCTTTCCTCCGCCAGGACATAAAAAATGGGTCATGGCTGCGTCTTCCAGCAAGACAATGACCCAAAACATACAGACAAGGCAGCAAAGGAGTTTCTCAAAAAGAAGCACATTAAGGTCATGGAGTGGCCTAGCCGTTAAGTCTCCAGACCTTAATCCCATTGAAAATTTATGGAGGGAGTTGAAGCTCTGAGTTGCCAAGCGACAGCCTGAAAATCTTAATGATTTAGAGATGATCTGTGGAGAGGAGTGGAACAAAATTCCTCCTGACATGTGCACAAACCTCATCATCAACTACAAAAAACATCTGACTGCAGTGCTTGCCAAACGGAGTTTTGCCACCAAGTGTTGTATATAATTTATACAATGTGATTTTCTGGATTTTATTTTTGATATTCTATCGCTCAATGTTAAATTAACTACCTTAAAATTAGACTGTTCATGTCTTTGTCAGGGGGCAAACTTACACAATCGGCAAAGGAGTCAAATAATAATAATAATAATAATAATAATAATAATAATATCTTTATTTCTATAGAGCCAACATATTCCGCAGCACTTTACAAATTCAAGGGTAAACATACAGTCACTACACATTAAAAGTACTTACAAATGAGACACAAGGTGTGAGGGCCCTGCTCGTGAGAGCTTACAATCTATTAGGGTGTATGGGTGAAACATACGGTAAGAAGTGCCAATTTACAATGGTCCAGCCATGTTACATAAATAGGGGTGGTTTACATGAAAATGGATGAACCTGCCACCCAGACTGTACATCTTATATACAATAAGTGCCGTGAGTGCCCAGTGCAGGAGTGACAGATGTGTGTGATAGCAGTTGGGATCTTGGGGGCCAGATGAGAAGATGTATTTTCAGGGCCCTCTTAAAACTGTGAGGGTTGTGAAATGTGCTGATCGCCCGCGGTAGCATATTCCAGAGAATGGTGCCGCACGTGTGAAATCTTGTAGGCGGGCATGGAGGTTCGGAGATTGAGGAATGTATCTGATATCATCAGCAGAGCGGAGAGCACGGGTAGGGCGGTAGACAGAGACTAGGAGGAGATGTAGGAGGAGCAGCGCTGTGGAGAGCTTTATGGTGAGAGTGCTGAGTTTATACTGTACCTGTACTGGATGGGAACCAGTGCAGTGACTGACACAGGTAGAGGCATCAGTATAGCAGATGGAGAGAAAGACAAGCCTGGCTGCTGCATTCTGGACAGATTGAGAGTGGGAGAGTTTGCAGAGAGGAGACCGATAAGCAAGGAGTTGCATATCAAGAACGAGAAAGAATAAGAGCATAATAGAGTTTGAGTCGTTTCCACAGTGAGAAATGGACGGATTTTGGAGATATTCTTGAGTGCAGGTGACAGGAGCGGGCAAGGGATTGGATATATGGGGTGAAGGTCAGATCAGAATCCAATAAAACCCCTAGACAGCGGGCCTGCTGCCTAGGAGAAATGGAGGTACCACATACAGAAACAGAATATGCAGGGGGAGTTGGTTAGTAGATGGCGGAAAGACAAGAAGTTCAGTCTTAGTGAGGTTTAGTTTCAGATGGAGAGAGGACATGATGTCAGAGACAGCGGACAGACAGTCAAATAATTATTTCCTTCACTGTATATGTATATACTGCTCATATACTTTCTGCATTCATTTTTTATGTTTTAGGAGATTTAAATCTAGCATGTATATAGCTTATATGCGAAATTTAAATCTGTGAAACATAAAAAATGAATGCAGAAAAGTACTTCAAACAAAAACAAAACCATGCCAAATAATAACATACAATAAAATGTAAATGACCACCACCTTACTGACCTCTCATCCATATAGGTCCGGCTTGGCAGTCCTTATAGAGAATAGCATTTTTGTTCTTCCAGGTGAAATACATTTGAAAAAACATCCACAGAATGCAAATGACCATCATGATAGAAAGGAAGATGAGAAAGTCCAATTCATAGATGTCAGCTTCCTCAGTGAACACACAAGTTGACAAAGCACCACTGAAGAGTAAAACATTGGAGCCCAAAAGACCAGACATGAGACGTCCACCTTTCTTCCAGTCATCTCTATTTCTCAATGGTGTTTGAGGTTTGCTGTCTTCTATTTGGTCACTTAAGGTGTTCAGGTCTAGTTTCATTTCCATTGTGACAAGGTCAGAGGTAAAATTTTAAGGGATATGTTGAGTTTCAGTATGTGGTACAGTTAGTGCAAGATACAGAATCCAAAGGCTACTTTGTAGCACTGTCTTCTTTTTGGGATGTCCTACATTCTGTTACCACTCCACAAATCCTTGAGTCTGTTGAGACTTGGGTGCCCTTCTCTCTCTATATATGTTTCAGTCACTCAAATAAACACGCACTGTTTAATTAACCAGAACAGTGTGTGGATTTTAATATTAGTCCTCGGAAGCTGTGTTTGGGAGGAGTCACTTGGGACTTCAGGTTATGTGAGGCGTGAGCAAAAGAACATAGAATAAAAATATTCAAGAACCGTCACCTAATATACATCAGGCTGCCAGCTGACGGTGCTGGAGGTAAAGGTGTGGTACAGAAATGAAGCAACGTACTCAGATTATATATGTGCTCTTCCGAGGGAGCTCTGAATCTGGCAATCAGAATTTGGCATCACACTTGTATTCTGAAATAAAAGAACAGATTGACATTCATTGATCCATGCAGTGCTACCTTGTATTCTTTGGATGGATTTTGATATTTGTATAACCCTAGTTAACATTTAACAAACAAACTTCTATTTGTAATTTCATCAGATCTTTTATAAAACCTGAATAACTGAAAAGTCCAAGACAACCTGAAATAGGAAAAACAAATTAAGTTAGGAATAATCAACTAAATATGATAATTTCCCACAATTCCTCATAAAAAATGTAAGTTTATGTAGTTTGCAAATGAAATGAAAGATATTCCAAAAAATGGAACATATGTAAAGAAGATGATGGTCTTGTCTAAAATGCAGACAAAGTATGGGGCTCCAAATCCTAAAATATTGTATGAACAACATTGTCAGTTCAATACTTGAAAACAAACATCATTAATGCATGTTTCATTTTGCACTGTAAATGCATTTACCACATACATATAATGTTATCAGTCAACAGCTTGTGAATGTAGTCTTGTCATGTAATGGTTTAACTAGGCACAATCCTACGCATAAAATCTTTTGATATGCAGCCTAGGGACGCAAGGAAATCAGTATAGTGCAGGTAAAACCAATAATACCTGGAACTAATTATGCTGCACCAATATAAATACAACTACAACAATTTATCTAACTTCACAGTTTACTTAATATAAAAATAACTTAAAGGGAACCTGCCATCAGTTTTACACTGTCCATACTGTCCAGGACATCACGAAACAGGGACTGGTTCCCTTGTAACAACTTGCTATGATATGAACAAAAATGCTACAGTATTTCAGAGATACCATGGTTTAAAGGGAATTTGTCCTCAGAAAATGAACTATTGTATGTTTTTTTGTTAAATACATTTTTGTTAAAAATGTATATATATGTATATATATTAGACCTAATAACAGTCTGACAGTCTGATACTTCCTGTTCTGCAGAGAAAACTTTTCAGCAGTCTCTTCATCATCAGCACAGGCAGTATTACGCTCAAAGGTGACACCAATGTGTATAGATAACACAGGATTCACCATTAACAATAGTAGATAGTCTCCCCTTCTCCTCCTCCCTGCACACTGACTTCTTCCCTGGTTACAGAGCATGCCTAGAGAACTCTCCATTAGAAGACAAAGGGTCTGCTCCTGTCCACAGGCTCCTATGTCCATGTAGCTGCTGTAAAGCATCTCTCTAAATGCTGTTACAAGCAGCTCAAGCAAGAAGTCCGCCCCCATAATGTACAGACAACAAAATTGAGAAATCTACAATCAAGTAAAAACAGCTAAGAAGAAAGAAAATGGATCAGCATCTTGTTTTAATGAGAAACAAAAATGGCCATAGATTCCCTTTAAAGACAAGTCTGGAACAGTAGCAGAGATGGCTCCTCAATGCCTTCTACCCATCCTCCTGGGCTTCATGGGCAAGTCTCTTCCTATACACAAAAAGTTCAATATATATATATATATAGAGTTATATTTTTATATATATATATATATATATATTATGAAACAAGAATAAAATGTACACAAATATTCAAAGGAGTCTTAAAAGGTCAATGTAATAAACATTAGCATAAATTCATAATTGTACAACCACAGCTAATGGTTTCTCCTAGCAAACCTTCCTGCCTGTGCCAAGTCTTCAATCACTTTTGTCAAGTTTAGACTTCTGTAAATGTTATGCTTGACGGCAATCTCTCCCGAAACAATAAACAACAATTGGAGTATAGATCCAGTAAGCTGAGACAGTGTACCTAATTATACATGCACTGCTCATATCTAGAAGAGTGCTCATGTGCCTTCAAATGTCCATTTGTAAGAAATGATAATCAGATTTATATAAATACATCATGTAAATATCATAAATCAATATGTAGCTATAGAAGTTTATATATACAATCCATCCTCTTACTGGGATAGATTTGAGATTGGGCGCAATAAATGAGATACAAGAATGAGTGAATAAAAAGTGTAAATTGTATAATATGGAAAGTTGCTTTTACAGTTAAGATTAAATTATATGGGGATTGATACAGTAACAGAAAGAAACCACAAATATTACAGAGTCAGCCAATAATAATTGTTAAAATTAATGACAGCAGACAGTCAGATAGTTACCATTTATGGCCCTTCACACACTGCCTTCCTGTCTTTTCTCCAGTCAGTGCTCCCTCAAGACTGCTTTTTTCAGAGGATGCCAATCCAAGTGTGCCACCTTCCTCCGGTGTACTTGCTTGTGTCTTTTATACCCCATATCTTAAACCGTACCTGTGCCTTCTCCCTGAAACCTGCAGACACTCAGACTCCACCTTCATGTTCAAAGGAACATTTATGCAAAGATTATGTTCTTCTCAGAAACCCTGACCTGCATCCTCCTCTCATTTAAATGCCTGTGCCATTTCCTTATCTACCAATTTTTACAATCTTATGGCATCCTGAGAAGGTAGCAGGTACCTATTGTTCTATCTTCAATTAGCACCTGAATGAGATCGGTTGCATTCCAAGATCTTTCTCAGTGAAAACCAGTTTAGACAGACTCCATTCACACATGTGACTGTCTTTTATGCCACAAATGAAATGCCTGATAGGTCTATATTACACAAAAATATACCATATCATCAGTCTTTCACTGTTCAAAGGTCTGTATTTCTCACACCTTCTTCCACTTGTGAAAGCCATCCTTAGGCTAGGTCTACACAGCACTGGATTCTCAGTGGATTTTCAGCAGATTCAGGATTTTGAATCTGCCGAGTATCCGACTGTTCCTAGCGCTGCGTACACTAGTAGTAGTAGTCAACACAGCACTGGTTTTCTACTGAAGCCGCCATCCATCTAGTGGAAGATAGAACATGAGCGATGACGACAACAATCGTCATCGTGTCGATGACAGATTGTTGTAATCTTCGAGCCGATATCCAATTACCGATGACGATTAATCGCCGATCCCCTTTAAAGTCTATGGGAGAGGAACACCAGCTTCATTTTTACACCCAAACAGGTGAGGTGAAGCTGGAATTAACATCCACAATATTAAACTGGATACGTGCTGTGTCTTAGGCACGACAATTAGGCTACAAAAGTCACAGAAAAAAATTCACAGGCTAAAATAATTAATTCCTTTCCATGGCTAACTGAAAAGATGAGGATGGCGTAGCCAGAGCAGGTACAGCGGTAGCAGCTGCTATGGGGCCCCCCTTGACATATAAGACACCAGTATTGGAAATGGACCATGGTAACTGGCAGGAGACCCCTATTACTTTTTGCACCAGGGACCAAAAACTTGTCATATCTGTGGTGACAGCATGAACATCCCAACGGGGAATGCAGAGGTTCAGCTGGCAGGGCCCTAGTTAGAGTGGGTGCGGTGAGAGCCAAGGCTGCCACCAGTCATCTATTAACCGTTTCATGACCACATGCAGCTAAATCAAATGGGGCGTTCAGTCATTACTACTTCCTATTTTTAACATATCACCGGGCACCTTTTTGATTCCGGCCCCTGACAGGAATACTGCCCTATTGGCACCCCAGGCATCCATTTTAAAGTAGCCTGACCCCAAAACCACCAAAAAATGCCCTTATGGAGCCTCAGAATAAAAATTCGCCATAAGAAATTGACTATTTTAAAAAACTATTTTTCCAATCTTGCTTCTGCTGCTGCTACAGCTACTTGCCATTCTACTGCTGGCACGTTGCTGACATTGTTCCACCGTGACATTAGAAGGTGAAGAAGACGCAACAGATGTCTCCAGTTGGTCAACGAGCCCTGTCTCAAATTCCTGCATTCTACTGTCAATTTATGTGGGTGGAAGGAAATTGCTCACTTTTAAATATGTGCCGACTGACCACCTTCCTTCTCCTCTGACGGCATCAGCGATTGGACGTCAGAGCTGACAAAATCATCCTCTTGAGCTTTTGAAAGGCCTTCTGACCCAAACTGCATTGTGTAATCAAAGAGGTCTTTCGAAAATGGATTATCCACAGTGGTGGGTACATGAGTTGACATTTGGGCTGCCTTCACTTCAGGTTGGACGGATGCTGACGATTATGATGACGACATTTGTGGCCGTGACTGGGAGGACAAGGAGGTAAGACTGCTGGATGCAGGCTGCGTTAACCACTGAAGAACAGATTGGCGACGCTGTTCATTACTGAGATTCACAGGGCACTGAACAAGCGATGACAGGCCTGACTGTCCTGCAACCGACAATGTGCTGGCTTGCGTGTTGTCACCAGCACTGGAAGGAGCACCTTCTCTTGTACCTCTACCTCCATGTCCTACACCCCTCTTTGCTCGCTTACCACCTGTAGTTCGCTTCAGGTTCAGAAAGATAACCATTTAAAATGGAAGATTTTTTCACAGTCCCTTATTGAAAAACTGTATTGCAAAGACAGCAAATCACAGGTATTCTTAAATCCCTCTCATTTCCAACGGCCAACATGGATTAGAAACAGAATTGTTTCTATTGAATATCTGTGAAATGTGGTCTGATGGAAGAACCGTAACACCAACTCAACAGTGTTCTTCCTTTAGTCCCTTAGATTTACAACTGCCCAGGAATTGATAGTTTTCACCAAACTATCATACAAGTGCGCTATTTGCACAAAACTGAGAAGCACGGAGAGCAATAGAACTATTTACTATGTTATATGGCTTAAATATGGTGTTTTGCCACCACTGAGAACAAGCAACAGTGGTAATAGAATAATTGTTAACAAATTATCGTACAAGTGTGCTATTTGCACCATACTGAGAAGCACAGAGAGCAATAGAACTATTTGCTACATTATATGGCTTAAATATGGTGTTTTGCCACCACTGAGAACAAGCAATAGTTAAAATAGAATATATGTCACCAAATTATCGGACAAGGGCGCTATTTGCCCTAAACTGACAAGCACAGAGAGCAATAGATCTGCAACCAACAAGAAAGGGATACTTTCAACTCAGTTGTGGTGGATGCTGGCAAATCAGAAGTAAAATACAGTGCTATTTCACTGTGAGTTCACAGGAGAACAGGGTCTGCTGCAGGATCAACCTCCCTCTTCCCCCCTGCAGCTGTACAGATCACTCAAGCGGTTTCCAAGTCTCTAACTAATACTAACTAAAATTGTCTAATCTTGCTATATCTTAAGCTAGCTAACTACTTTAACAAGGATCCTGTTCTGTATTTAAAACGCTGGGAAACTGTCTCCTAGCTTTGAGAAAAGCTTTTCAGAAAGACTGCAATGTGTTGTTTTCTAGTCACAGAGTGAAACAGAATGAGGCTGAGCACTAAGTGCTGTCACATACATAAAACGTGATTTTAGCAGCCAATGAGAACCCTACACATCCCACTGGTGACCTTGTTCACCACCCTCTGTGCTCTGCGTTGATTGGCTGGCCACCAAAATTATAGGAAGCGCCAAAAAGGGCGCGATTGTAATACGTGATGACAATTATCATTAAGATTTTAAGGAAAAGTATCGCATCATCGCGGAAACCCGTTAAACGTAATAATCTTGCCGATTTCAACTTTTGCCGATATCATCGCTCATCCCTAAACATGATCTATCTTCCGCCAGATTATTGTCGGATTCTCGTGCAGCCCATAAATCAGACGTTTTTTTCTCAAAAACGTGAAAAAAACGCCAGTGTGGTGCGGCAAAGTTAAAATACCGTCAGATTTCCGATGGTATTTTAACTTTGCTGTGGAGACATAACTTTTGAGATAACAGCAACCTGAAGACACTTCATCCCCCATTTGGAATATACCGGTAGACTTTTTTCTCCATGCCCTACCTGAATAAAAAAAAATTCAGCTGTGAAACATCTTATGATTTTTGACATCCTGTGGAAATGAGAGAGCTATTCTTTGCTAGCGTCCTCATTTCACAAGCTCACATCTTTGGACATTAGCTATTGTAACAGCCAGGTGACATCCGTAACATGCTGTGACATCCGAAAAACCTTCAGTAATGTCTGCAGTCTCCATAGGTAATCAATGCTCAGCAAAGCATCAGATCCTGTGGTTTTTCCAGCTTCCTCAGAGCTGAATGGTTCCATATGTTGCATCTTTTCTAATGTTTGCACAGACTGAGCAGTTCCCTAAGAAACAGTTAATGTGGTTTGAGTAATGACATCTGCGGAAATTTAACTTTTTCCTTGTCCAGATTCTTCCCGCATGCCGAAGAACGTTGTTTGAGTGTTGTTAAATAGGTCCTTAGTCGGTTTGACACTGGTTCAAACAAACTTGTGAGAAAATTCAGGAAGTTCTAACCCTAACTTTGTGTTGAGTTTAAAGTTCTAAGAGTGTTTTATAGATTTAGTAAATTGAATTAATTAGGGATTACTTGCCAGCAGTGTCAGACTGGGGTGCCTAGGGTCCACCAGATGAATTTCATTCTGGGGGCCCACCAGTGAAGTTGATTCTAGGTGCACACTCTACAGCTACTGTACATGCTTCTTATGCTCTGCCTCTTATTCTCTGCCTCTTTTTCTTTGCCTTTTCCCTCCCCCAAGGAGTTATGCGTTTAAAAGAAACTCCAGGTTGATTTTGTAAAACCCAACCATGGGTTTCCCCTGTCCCCAGCAGGGGGGCAGTCGAGAGTACCTTTCAGGGTTGCTATAGGCCTCTAGTGATGTGAGGTCTGGAGCGATGTGTTACTTGGAGTAACACTGAAAGGTAATTTAAAGGAGTTGTCTCACAATGCAGCTTGACAAAGCCACAGCCAGCTTCGCAAAAACTTCCTGTTAGGCTGTGGCAGGTCTATACCCTAATTGCCATTCGGGTTGTTGTTACTTTTTAGATTTTTTAAAGTGTAAACAAAGGGATAGAACTATAAAAAGTGACAGCTTCTCATTTAATTAAGTAAATAAAGTCCATTCTTAGAGATAAGATTCTGCAGGGAGTGACTCACCATGGTTGATCTGACTAATGGCATCTTGTCTTGGATCAATGAAAGATAAGACAGAGCAGGGAGAGGTGGTTAGTAACCAGAGAAACTTGTGTGATCTAAGAAGAGATACAATTTTCTTTATCTCTTGACCAAAGCAAAATCAACAAAGCAATGTATTTAATAATAGTCTCCATTTACTTTTCCCTACATGTTAAAAGTTAATCATGGTGGTGAGAAAACCCCTTTAACCTATTGAACCCCTAAAAACCCCAATCCTAAACTCAATTTAGTGTAAGGGTCGATGTCTATTGTAATTCCCGAATCCAATTGCTTAATTTCGGCTCGAATATAATGCGAATCCACAGTGCAACAAAAGTTGTCAGATATTTTTTGTAAAGGGTATTTTTTCTAGTCACTCCCTAGAATTTGTCTGTAAGACTTAAAAATAATCCATAAAAAAACAAGCATTCAAGATAGTCTGAATAAAAAAGCCACTAAAGATGATTTTAAAAAAGAGCATCAAATTCCTTCCCCCATCTTACACACACATGTTTATATATATATATATATATATATATATATTATATATATATATTTTATATATATATATATAACACACACACTTCCAAAAGCCACCAAACTGTTTCCGTATATACTCGAGTATAAGCCGAGTTTTTCAGCACAATAAATGTGCTGAAAAACCCTCCCTCGGCTTATACTCGAGTCACTGTCGGCACTCAGGCGCTGCGATGGCCCGAGTGCTGACAGGGACGCTTCAGTTATATGCGGCTCCTCACGGAGCGCATATAACTGAAGGCCGAGCACGGCTGACAGTGTCCAGGCGCTGCGCTGGCCCGGGCCCTGTCCGTCATCTCTTCCCCTGCATGCGACTCCTCCGGAGCGCACACAGGTGAAGAGATACCACTGCGGGGCACAGAGCGAGCGCTCCGTGCTCCGCAGTGGACTCCGGGCGGCCGCAAACTCTCCGGAGCGGCGCGGCTGTCGGAGCTCCCCGGCACAGGCAGCGTGCATGTCATCACGCTGCGTGCGCGGGCCTGATGACGTCACCCGCCTGTGCCGGGAAGAGCGCGCGGGACCGAACAGCGAGGAGGCCGGCCAGTGAGGGAGACGGAGCAGCGGGGAGCCAGGTAAGTGATTTTTTTTTGTTTTAAAACGTTGCCTACACCTGCCTATACCTGTCTAGTACTGTCTATTGCTGCCTAGTACTGCCTATAGCCTACCTATACCTGCCTAGTACTGCCTATACCTGCCCAGTACTGCCTATAAGCCTACCTATACCTGCCTAGTACTACCTATACCTGCCTAGTACTACCTATACCTGCCTAGTACTGCCTATAAGCCTACCTATACCTGCCTAGTACTACCTATAGCCTACCTTTACCTGCCTAGTACTACCTATACCTGCCTAGTACTGCCTATAAGCCTACCTATACCTGCCTAGTACTGCCTATAAGCCTACCTATACCTGCCTAGTACTGCCTAAACCTGCCTAGTACTACCTATAGCCTACCTATACCTGCCTATACCAGCCTCTGGGGGGACATTAAACTGCCTATACCAGCCTATGGGGGACATTAAACTGCCTATACCAGCCTATGGGGGAAATTAAAATGCCTATAACTGCCTATGGGGGACATTAAACTGCCTATGGGGGACATTAAACTGCCTATACCTGCCTATGTAATTTTATTGGTATCTATTTTTATTTTTAAAATTCACCAGTAGCCGCTGCGTTTTCCACCCTAGGCTTATACTCGAGTCAATAAGCTTTCCCGTTTTTTTGTGGCAAAAGTAGGTGCCTCGGCTTATACTCGGGTCGGCTTATACTCGAGTATATACGGTATATGTCAAGAAGGCTTAGGGTCCCTAGTTAAAATATATCTTTCTTCCATATTACTTAAACCCAATATATACTGATATAGTAAGCAGCGGTAAAAAACAAGAAAAAGGAAACAATAGTGCTACCAGTCTACATACCAATATGGCAGCCTAGGAGGTTATTACGCAGAGTCAGCTGTGTTATATTCATTACCATTCATGTCCAGTATCAGTACCAGGCTCTCTTGACTCCCTTTAACTCTGTGCTATCACAGCCAGTTTTGGTGATTTCCTTTTTCATCTTCACCTACTAGTAGCCATAACGTGTATGTTTTTTTTATTTTTCTGTTGACATAACTGCATTGCAGAATAAATAGAATTTTAATTAGCAACTTATCTCTTAGGTTGAATGGACAATTCTAGCATTTCTGGCACTGTTTTCATCCATGATGTTCATTGTATTGGGTGGTTGACATGGTAACCTTATTCTACAGGAGGATAAGACTGTGGTGATACCAAAATTGTATTTTTTAGTTAAAGGGGTATTCCCACCACACATATTGATGGGATAACGAAAGGAACAAACTGACTCCCGAAGCCTCTCCGTTCTTAACTGAGAGGTTTTCAGAACTCTCCCATTGATTTCATTTGGAGTTCCATATCTCGCCTATCACAAACGAATGGCATTTCCTATCAGTATACCATTAACATGTATGGTGGGAACACCCATTTAATGGTTCTAGAAAGCAGAATAAAATCACGTAATGATGATGTTAGTGATAATTTTTCCCCTTAAAGGAGTTTTCTAAGATTATTGCTTTGAACTGCAAAATGAACTTGTACTAACCTCATGCCCCTATTTTAGTGCTGCCCGAGTTCCAGCATGTGACTGTGATCTACTGATTGCTTTAAAAAAACACTGCAATGCTTATGTAGTATGACTCTGTGCCTGCCTCTCAGTCTTCTGTTGTAAAGACATATTTAGGAATCAGCCCTGACAAAATGTTGAATCTAAAATTGATATTAGCAGTATAATTTTAATTATATATTCTCAGAGGTTATGCAATGGTAAACCAGGTCTTTAAGTCATCTAGTAGTTAGTAAACAAGAACATACTGTGCAATCCCAGTAAGTAAAATGTCAAACAAATCCTTTTACACATTGTAATGGCTTGTTCATACTTTTATTTGTTCATTACAGTGTAACGGTGATTTCAGGTGACATTGTAGGACATGAGTTGTGTTGCTTGAACAGGTCAAAGTTCAGTTCAAGAGGACTTCGTCCAAACTTGTCAAAATATTTGAATTTTAAGATATCCCAAACCAAAATTCCATTTCACTCAGAGAAAAAATGTTGTATGGGAGCAGCACCACGGCTTCAGAGGACAATGCTGCTTATCTTCCTGTGCACAACAGAAAGACTCTGCCCATGTAGTATGGAGGAAGAGCTGTGATACCTGGTGGGATCTTTGCTGCTGTCCAATGGTTTCATTGGCCTGATGCTCTAATGAATGCGGCATATAGTCTTCTTGTTGGGCTCTAGTCACTAGACAAGTATTGGTATTGAGGGTTTTCATGGTCGGCAGGCACTAATGGGTTAACACTGACTGCTCTTGGGGATTGCCTGTGGGTGGAGTTTGGGTAGTGCTTTAGACCTGAGAATCATTACTCATTGGCTGACTGCAGAAAATTCCCACCCAATTTCCTCCCTCTCTTCTGTCCCCTTCCCCGTTATCCATATAACATGAGATGCTAAAAGATGCCATTTCTTGGATGATTCCTATTATCTCTATATAATGAGCAACTTAGGAAATAGCTCTGTGTCCGGTCTTCCAGAGCTCTCTAGTGCAGTCGACCGATGAGGTCCTGTGGAACTTATATTCTTGTATTGGCTGCAGGGAGCAACGTGAGTTGCAACCTAGGTGTCCTCCAGTGTAGAAGGGGCACAGTGCCACCTGTCAGTCCCATCCTCTGTACTTGGTTATTATAAGCTCAGGGATCTCAGGTATTGTCTGCCATCGGCAGAAGCTTGATTGCCTGATTGGCAGGTTGGAGGATGAGCTGAATGAAGGGCAAAATGTAGGGTTAGAAGTTAACTAATGCTTTCATTAAACATAGGAATCTACAGTCTAGAGTGCCCCCTGTCTTTACTGTCCATTTCTACAGTGTCACCCACTACAGGATCAGTCCATTACTCGCCAAAGGCCAGAGATGAGTAATTTAATCGAGAAAAGATGAAATCAAGTCGATTTTTACAGTTTTCTCGATCTCGATTCGATCCGACTTTCTCTACCTCATAATGACCTGCCTTTTCTAAAAGTAACTTGGGGAACATCCGATAGAACATCCTGTTCAGGATCCCCCAATATTTAGCAATGCAGGCTTTTGCTGAGTCGTGGCCCTGATCAAAATTAGCCATAATCCTCATAGTTTGATCTAATGACAGACTATTAGCCCTATCCACAGTATTTAGTCATTTGGATCTATCACTTTCAAGTGCATTAATAAATGCATCCTCAATTAATCTTTCCGGGTAACCGCAATCCACAAATTGTTTTTTAAGATCCTTCGCTTGGAACAGTCACCTTTTCTAGAACAATTTCTTCGAATACGAAGAAATTGTCATTTGGGTATCCCCTTTTTTACACACCTGGGATGGTTGCTTTCCCACAGAAGCAAGCTGTTTGTTGCAGTGGGCTTCCGAAAAGTCTTAGTATGTAGAATCCCCAACTTATCCTTTAGGATGTACAAATGCAAAAAAGGAAGACTGTAATCATCTATGGCTGATGTAAACTTCACACCAATATTGTTCACATTCAAATCCTTTACAAATGCGTCAAATGACTCAGTAGTCCCATTCCACAATATAAACATATCATCTATATACCTACCCCAAAACGTGATGTTATTCGTATAGGGTAGGTTACTATCCTTAAAAACAATGGTAGCCTCCCACCAGCCCAGGAATAAATTAGCATATGAGGGAGCAAAAGGGCTCCCCATAGCTGTACCCCTGAGCTGTTAGTGGATTTTTCCATTAAAGATGAAATAATTGTGGTTCAGGACTAATCAGATCAATTGTAAGACAAACTGGTTGTGTTCATTCAGATGTATCCCTCTAGTGAAGGGTAAATATTTGTAACACAGAGGTGGATTCGCTGGACCACCGCAAGCGATGATAGTTAAGCCACACCAGGGAGTGGAGTCTAAGTAGCCCCCGGTATTCACCAGAGCCCGCCGCAAAGCGGGATGGACTTGCTGCGGGTGAGGCTACCAGCGTGACTTGCTTGAGATGGCGCCGGGGTACTGCGAGGTACGGGAATCGTAATCCAGAGAGTAGTCGGGGACAGGCAGATGGTCAGGGAGGGGGCAAACGGGCAAGGTCAGGAAACCGTAGGGGGATGGCTGGTACACGGGTATTAAATTTATGGAACTCCAACCGCTCTAAAGACACTGAACGCACACCAACGAACTGGCAGAGAGTGCTGGGGCGTGTTCCTAAAATAGAACCAGCGCCCGGCAATAGACCAATTACCGGGACGCTGGCCCTTTAAATCCAGAGAAGCTGTCGCGCGTGCGCCCTATGCAGCGGGTATGCGCGCGGCGGCCAGGACAGGAAAGGATCAGCGTGCACCCGGGGCGTGGACGGGTAAGTGAGACGGCGCCGGGACCCGGACAGCAGGGGGATGGTCGCGGGCAGCCATGACAGTACCCCACCTTAGGTCTCCCCCTCTTTTTTTGGAACCTAGAGAGGAGGTCAGGAGACAGGTTGGCCTCAGGTTCCCACGAAGCTCCTCCGGCCGAACCCCTTCCAGTCAATAAGAAAGAAACCCTTCTCCTCACTGTTTTTCTCCCCCGCACCTCCTTGACCTCAAAGATGTTAAAGAGTTGGCCACAGGGGAAGGCGAGACAGATCTCGGGGAGAAGCGGTTCTGCACCACCCGGTTGAGAGAGAGACATGGAGGCGTTCGGGATACGCAGGGGTAGGAGGCAAGAGGAGCTTGTAGGATACTGGGTTCAGACACCGAAGCACCACAAAAGGACCCAAGTATTTAGGGCCTAACTTGTAACAGGGCGATACATTACATGGAAATCCCTAAAGAAGCATTTATGCTATCTTTCATACATGAAAAAGACCTGAGATCACGTTGTAAGTTCGTGGGTGGCTTAAGCATTTTTTGATCAAAAACATGTGAACTAAGAATCTCAAAGTTTTTTTCATGTATGAAAGATAGCATAAATGCTTCTTTAGGGATTTCCATGTAATGTATCGCCCTTTTTTGCAGTGGGGTGCCATTGGTAATGGTGGCGTGTGTATATATATATATATTATTTATTTATAAAATATATATATATATATTTATATTTTTTTTTTTTTGCCACACCCTGCCAGTGGCACCCAGGTTCACATTGGTGTTTTTTCAGAAATGTTTTTTGTGCAGAACTATACGTTGTATTTGGCTATATTGCTTTTAACTATATGGGAGAAAGGGATGCCTCCATTTTGGTTTTTCTGCACCCCCCACTTTCAAAAGGCTGTTATATGAGTGCAGCTTGCAAGGTTGGTGTTTTTTTTATTTTTTTTTTCTCTGGATAATGGAGGTCGGTGTGACCCAATGAAAGGCCTGAATTTGGCTCTTTTCGAGAGGTAGAGATAGGTAGGACCCCCGACTGAGATCACGTTGTAAGTTCGTGGGTGGCTTAAGCATTTTTTGATCAAAAACATGTGAACTAAGAATCTCAAAGTTTTTAACTTGTAACAGGGCACCTTGAAGCGGATGTCCTTGGTGGACAACCAAACCCTATTGCCTAGCTCAAATAGGGGCGGGGTCCTACGATACCTGTCAGCATGAAGTTTGGTGCGAGCCGAAGCCCGTAGCAGGGCCTGTCGTGTGAGCTGCCAGAGAGCCTTGATGTCCCTTTACTTGGGCATTCCACGGCGGGACATGACACGAGGTAGCTAGAGGGAGAGGCGGGCGGGGATGTAACCCAAAAGATGACAAAAAAAAAGGGAGGGCCAGCGGATTCCGAAACTAAAGAGTTATAGGAAAACTCTGCCCAGGGGAGAAGATCGGACCAGTTATCATGACGAGCGGACACAAAATGCCCAGCACCTGGTTAACCCTCTCTACCTGCCCATTAGTCTGAGTGGTATGCTGATGAGAAGTCTAGCTGCACCTGCAATTGACCACACAGAGCCCGCCAGAATTTAGCAATAAACTGGACTCCCCTATCAGAGACAATATGCAAAGGGAGACTGTGCAAACGGAAAACATGACTGCCCCCAGCTGGGGGCAGAGGGTAACCCAGGCAGAGGGATAAAGTGAGCCATCTTGGAGAAACGTTTTTTCACCCCCCAATGACTTTTCCCGTGAGGGGGGAGATCTGTAACAAAATCCCTGGCTACATGGGGTCCAGGGTTTTTCCGCACAGGGGGAAGGCTGAAAAAGGGCCCCCAGGTTTTTGACGGGGACCTTATTTAAGG
>JAODAL010056314.1:0-23357 GCA_025379985.1 Phyllomedusa bahiana | reverse complement strand
AGCCATATTTTAAACAGAGAAAGGCCGCACGGGAGCCTGACACCGCCACTGTACACATAGCTCTATACTGCAGAGTAATAGTGCTCACACAGAGCCTGACACCGCCAAACTGTACACATAGCTCTATACTACAGAGAATAGTGCTCACACAGGAGCCTGACACCGCCAAACTGTACACATAGCTCTATACTGCAGAGAATAGTGCTCAGCACAGGAGCCTGACACCGCCAAACTGTACACATAGCTCTATACTACAGAGAATAGTGCTCAGCACAGGAGCCTGACACCGCCAAACTGTACACATAGCTCTATACTGCAGGGAATAGTGCTCAGCACAGGAGCCTGACACGCCAAACTGTACACATAGCTCTATACTACAGAGAATAGTGCTCAGCACAGGAACCTGACACGCCAAACTGTACACATAGCTCTATACTGCAGAGAATAGTGCTCAGCACAGGAGCCTGACACCGCCAAACTGTACACATAGCTCTATACTGCAGAGAATAGTGCTCAGCACAGGAGCCTGACACCGACAAACTGTACACATAGCTCTATACTACAGAGAATAGTGCTCAGCACAGGAACCTGACACCGCCAAACTGTACACATAGCTCTATACTACAGAGAATAGTGCTCAGCACAGGAACCTGACACCGCCAAACCGTACACATAGCTCTATACTGCAGAGAATAGTGCTCAGCACAGGAACCTGACACCGCCAAACCGTACACATAGCTCTATACTGCAGAGAATAGTGCTCAGCACAGGAGCCTGACACCGCCAAACTGTACACATAGCTCTATACTACAGAGAATAGTGCTCAGCACAGGAGCCTGACACCGCCAAACTGTACACATAGCTCTATACTACAGAGAATAGTGCTCAGCAGGTTTGGGGCTCATGCTACGTTCCAGGACATTGATATTCAATGTCCAGTTCAAGTAAAATGATGGTTCAAATCATACTGCCTTCTGGCACTTTTTAATTTGTGGTACTGTGGTACAAGATAGGGATAGTGAATGGTGTGTGATTTTTTTTCTGTGGCTTTTATAACCTAAGTGTGTTGCCTAAGATGTAGCACGTATTCATTTGACTGTTGTGGATGTTAATTCCAGCTTCTCCAGCCCTGTTTGGGTGTAATAATGAAGGTGTTGTTCCTCTCCCATAGACTTTAATGGTCATCGGCGATAATCGGTTATCGACTATCGAAAAATCGTCTAGATAACAGCCAATATCGACTATCGAAACGATGACGATAGTCAACATAATCGCTCATCACTAACTACAATCAATATGTGGAGATAGGTAAATGAAGAACTTAAATAAATACATTACTCTTTTGATATTGCCCTGGTCAGGAGATTTCATCTACTCTTAGTGCAAACAAGTTTCTCTACGTTATCGTTCAGATCTCTGTTCCTGATTAGACAGAAAGCAGGAAGTGACATTACCATGATCAGTTGGAGCAGTCTTTATCTCTCGGAGTATTGTGGCATGTACAGGTATGCACCGCAATATGCCTTAGTTATTGCTGTTGAAAGTACATGCTGGACAGTGCGTACTTTCAATGCCAGGCAGCTCTCTGCCTCCTATTCATTGCATAAATGAAATTGGAAAATCTGTACAACGACGCTGATTTTACATAGCACATAATGAGTAGTGTTGAGCGATTACGTTGGCCATTGACATAGGTCGATGGTCGATAGCCGACCATCATCGACAAGATATTCGATGGTAGATTATGATCGATGACCATTAAAGTCTATGGGAGAGCAACAACACCTTCATTCTTACACCCAAACAGGGCTGGAGAAGCTGGAATTAACATCCACAACAGTCAAATGGATACGTGCTACATCTTAGGCAACACACTTAGGTTATAAAAGCCACAGAAAAAAAATCACAGACCATTCACTATCCCTGTCTTGCACCACAGCATGACCCTTAAACCTGCATGACCCACAAATTAAAAAGTGCCAGAAGGCAGTATAATTTGAACCATCATTTTACTTGAACTGGACATTGAATATCCCTGTCCTGGAACGCAGCATGAGCCCCAAACCTGCATGACCCCCAGATTTAAAAAGTGCCGGAAAAGGAGTCTTTAAACCACCATTTTAGTTTCACTGGACATAGACTATCCCTGTCCTGGGCCACAACATGAGCCCCAAACCTGCATGACCCCAGATTAAAAAGTGCCGGAAAAAGGAGTCTTTCAACCACCATTTTAGTTTCACTGGACATTGACTATACCTGTCCTGGGCCACAGCATGACCCCAAACCTGCATGACCTCAGATTAAAAAGTGCCGGAAAAAGGAGTCTTTCAACCACCATTTTAGTTTCACTGGACATTGACTATACCTGTCCTGGGCCACAGAAAGAGCCCCAAACCTGCATGACCCCCAGATTAAAAAGTGCCGGAAAAAGGAGTCTTTCAACCACCATTTTAGTTTCACTGGACATTGACTATCCTTGTCCTGGGCCACAGCATGAGCCCCAAACCTGCATGACCCCAGATTAAAAAGTGCCGGAAAAAGGAGTCTTTCAACCACCATTTTAGTTTCACTGGACATTGACTATACCTGTCCTGGGCCACAGCATGAGCCCCAAACCTGCATGACCTCAGATTAAAAAGTGCCGGAAAAAGGAGTCTTTCAACCACCATTTTAGTTTCACTGGACATTGACTATACCTGTCCTGGGCCACAGCGTGAGCCCCAAACATGCATGACCCCCAATTAAAAAGTGCCGGAAAAAGGAGTCTTTCAACCACCATTTTAGTTTCACTGGACATTGACTATCCCTGTCCTGGCCACAGCATGAGCCCCAAACCTGCATGACCCCAGATTAAAAAGTGCCAGAAAAGGAGTCTTTCAACCACCATTTTAGTTTCACTGACTTTGACTATACCTGTCCTGGCCACAGCATGAGCCCCAAACATGCATGACCCCAGATTAAAAAGTGCCGGAAAAAGGAGTCTTTCAACCACCATTTTAGTTTCACTGGACATATACTGTCCCTGTCCTGGGTAGCGCTTTCCCCTCCGTATGAGTGGCGACCAATTGAGCTTCACATGGAAATACTGGTGGTTAACGCTCCTGTTCCACCCAGTGCCCTTTTTCTTGGCATTCTTTTTCTCATTTTACTCAACGTGCTGGAGGAAATTGTCTCGTTACTTTGTCTCTGTCCGTGCTCCATACTCCATGTCCTCTGAATAACCTACATCTGGTCAAGTTTTCCTGTACCTCCCTTGTACAATTCAGAGGAATTTTTTTACCAGCTATTTTGTACATGCAAGTTTTTTAGTAGTTTTAATTCTAGAAAACACATTTTAAAAATAGGAGGGAATCCCACCATGTCTTTGCTTGTTTTTTTTTTAATTGTATTAAATGGTTGTCTCAATCGGGGATTGCAGCATTTTTAAAGATCTTGCAAAAACAACATTTTGCAATATGTGTCCATTAACAGGTCCTACCTTTTCCCTGTTCGACACAAACCATCACCCTAGACCACTTTTGACAATTGTGAAGAACAAATGTCTTTAGAAACAAACATTTTTTTTTTAAAAACCCCTGTGTATAGCTGCATGTCACAGAAAAAATCCCCCCAAAAAATTTTCAAAGCATAAACCCTTGACCATTTTAGAAAATTTTTTGAAAAAAAATGTCGTTAGAAACAACATTTTTTTTAAAAAGGGACCTGTAGTATTGCTGCTTTTAAAAGCAGCATGCCCCAAAAAAAATTAAAAAAAATGACTTCTCAGCCACTTTTAAAAAAAGGTGGGGGAGAAATCCACTTAAAAGCCACTTTTTCTGAAAAAAAGGGACCTGTTTATTTGCTGTTCTCACGCAAAAATGCCCCAAAAAAATTTTAAATATGTTTTCTCAGCCACTATTAAAAATTTGGAGGGAGAAATGCTACTTAAAAAGCCACATTTCTTTTCCAAAAAACCCAAAGATTATTGCTTATCTCACACAACATGACCTCAAAACTTTACAAATGCGAAAACTTCAAAAGATAAAGTGATAAAGGGAATACGGTGTTGTCATGAAACCTTTTGCTGTCTTTTAAAATCCCCCACAGCAAAACCAGCAAAATGAACTTTTGAAAAAGAGAATAAAAATTGATAAGAAAGTCTTTTAAAAAAAAAAGTTTTCAAAGGACCTTTTCTGTTTGAAGAGGAATGTGAAAAACCGAAAACAAAATCGGTGACCTTGGCAATTGGGCCACAACTCATCAAGATCCATTTCTGATTCATCTTGATAAAGTCAAACGACCCACTTATCTTGGAAAGCCAATGCGTTTGCTTAATGACTCCCCCACTTGCTAAAGGGTCCCTCGATAACGCGGGCGCTGGGCAGACAACACCTCTATGGCGTGGCACCATTTGGGGCCATTCGTCCATTTGGTCCCCAGAAGTCTAGGGGCCCGGGAAACACAACAAAAACATCGTGTTGAACCAGAAGTCGTGCACCATGATCTAAGCTGGGCCTGTGTGTTGGATGTGTGCCCGGGGTTGCATGCGTTGGTGAGGGGTAAAATAAAGATTTCCAGAAAGGCACCCATTAGGGTCCGCCACCTTGCCTCTGCTGCTGCGTCACGTCGCACTTGTTTCCCCGGGCATTTAAGGACTAATCAACCAACAATTCTCCATTGACAATCACAAGGGCTCCCTTTTTTCCCGCATTTTTACTCTCTATTTGGGTGGGGGGAAGGGAAAATCGATTTGTTTTGTCCGGGGATCCAGGGGGGGGTGGGCCCCCGTAACTGTTTTTTCATTTTTTATGGGCCTTTTAAAGCGAGGATCATTTGAGGAAATGGGCATCCAGCACCCCATGATAGATGGAGCCTTTATTTCCCAAGCCCCCTGGTCGAGGGGGATACAAACTGATCTTCCTCATCTTCCTCCTCCCCAAAAATTCGCGCCCCCCTCTTCCAAGGGACGTTGGGAACTCGTGTCTAGGAAAAACCCCCTCCCCCTCCGCCCCCGGCACAGCTTCAACACAGCCCTGACTTTTGCCTAGTATCACCCTGAAGCTGATCGCCACCTTGCACAAGCCCTGGACCCCGAACCACTCCCAATAAGACAAAATTGGAAACGTCGGGCCTTGTGATTTGACGGGGAGAAAGGCCCCGTGTCCGCATCTGTTGCTTCTCCTCCTCCTTGCTGCGGGACCTGTTGTTTCAGAGTGTCCCAAAGTTGTTCCAGAACTAAATCCCCACAATGCTCATGCGACAAGGGCTTGTCCGCACGGACCCTTTGGGGCTTCTTTAAAAATGGCAAGGATGGGCGACTCTTTCACCTGTTCCCACCTCGGTGGGGTCAAAACCCCGAGGTCCGCACCGCTGCTTGCAGGCCATGTGCACTTCGTAACTGCTAAGAAATTCGCTGCTGCCCACCATCACTGGAGCATGTGGAGGTGGGAATTCCAGCGGGTTTCCACTCAACAAGAAAGGTTGACGGGGGGGCCGAGCGACGGCAACGCACCAGGCCGGACGAAGCAGGGGGGAACGGCGGAAGTGGGGAACTTTGACTTCGAGCCTTCCTCAGCAGGCAAATCCAGACCCGGGTAGCTCTTTTTGAAATTTCTGGGCGACAAGGTTCAGACATAAGCCAGGCAAGGGATGTCTCCAGCCCCCAACTTAAGGCGGCCAAAGATTTCTTTTCCGTTATTTCGCACACCACCTTGCCTGGCACAAGGTTCATGGCACCCACCAGCGCTCGGATCTCGTTGCGGAAGCCGTCCACAGCTCCTGACCTGAGTTGTGAAGATCTCCAAAGACAGATTAATTTCAACACGGCCTGGTTTCTATGGGCACGTTGTGCCACCAGAGAACCTTGTAGGGGGAAAAGAACCTTCACCATCCCTGCGGTTTTGAAGATGTGCGCGCGAGCCTGAGAGCCACCGTCACCCCTCCAGAGACATCCACCCAGCTCACCCAGTGAGGTTTCACAGAGATATATGCGTCCTTGGCCGTGCTTACTAGTCCCTATGTTCGGTGTCAGATGGGACTTTTACCGGCCCACAGATGCAGATCAAACGCGCTTGGAAATTTTAAGATGACCAACGTGGCTGGACAGGCAGGGACGGCTTTTTCTGGCAAAGAATGCCTGCTCGGCATCTGTATTGGGGGCAGGCAAGAACCATGGACGAGGCGGAACCCATCTGTGTCCACCAGACAGAAAGAAGGCAACATTTCCAAGTGCAAAAGCCTGGCAATGCCGACATTCAGGCGCTTTTGGCGTTGGGATGGTTTGGGTGTAAAGTGGTTTTCTTTCTTCTGTCCCCAAACCTGGAAGAACAGAAGGCTGGCTGCTAGACTGGCCGCTGTTACGGCGGCGCAGGTCATCAAACTGGCGGAAGGAGAAGGTGGTAGGAGTGGGGTTCTCTGGTGTTGCCGTGGTACTCGCGGGCGACGGTGGAGGCCTGAAGCGGGAGCTGATCCCTGGATCATGACTCTGAGAGACATGGGCAGCTAATGACACTTGGTGGTGGCCGGAGGAGGAGGCGAGACAGAGGGTTGGACATTGGTTTTAGGCCCGGCGTCGGTCTGGCTTTTTTGCCAATGTTTGCCTCCCTTTTCAACTCATGCTTCCGCTGCATGTGACTATAGACATGTTTGGGGGTGGTTAACCACCTTAGGTTCTTGCCTCTACTTATGCGTTTACGGCAAAGGCGGCTATTGACACTCGCTGGTGAATCAGTAAGCTTTGCTCAAAGAAGGGTCCCAGCTTGAGAGGTCCTGGGATCCTTTTTGAACGGCGATAAGCGAGGAGCGGGGGTTTGCGCTGACCGTGGCTGCGGAATCATGACACGGACTTCTGCGACCGCCCACTTCCTTTTTGAGGCGCGGAAAACCCTACTGTCACTCACTACCCAATCGTCTTTCCTCCTTCGTCCAGTGATGAAGCACTCGCAAGCAAATTCTGCTGAAAAGGACCACGTTGGATCCGCTATGTCGTCATCATCATCAACACACAGGTTACTTCGTCGTCCTGACATTTCTGCATCCAGGATCTGCGGGCTACAAGGCAAGAGAGGACTGCAAGGCGTTCCGACCACAGCCGGGATTTTGCCGATTGACCGGTCTTTCCTTCTCCTCCTCTGATGGCATCAGTAACTTACTGGGCGTCAGAAGCATCAAAAATCATCCTCTTTGGCCTCTTGATCTTTTAACAATGCCTTCTGACCACACACCACATTTGTCATCAAAGAGGTCTTCAAAAATGGATTACCACAGTGGTGGGTACAGACCACGAGTGACAATTGGTCTTCTTCATGTTTGGACGGATGCTGGGTGATGCTGATGTGGGATACGACATTTGTGGCCGTACTGAAGGACGAGGAATAAGACTGCTGGATCATGTTGCATTAACCACTACATAGGACAGATTGGCGACGCTGTTCGTTACTGGCATTTCACAGGGCCCTGCCCAGCGATGACAGGCCTGACGGTCCTGCAACTGACGATCCGCTGGCATGCGTGTATCGCCAGCACTGGAAGGAGCACCTTCTCTCGCACCTCTATCCTCATGTCCTAGACCCCTCTTTGCTCGCTTACCACCTGAATTTCGCTCCATGTTTCAAATATAAAAATTTGAGAGGTATGGAAGAGTTTTGGGAAAGTCTCTTATTAAAAGACGGCAAAACACAGCTATTCCTCAATCCCTCAAATCAAAACAAAATTGCTGGATTCAAATTGAACTGCAAAGTAGATCATATTCAACAAAGCTTGACTGACCAAAAGTGGAAAAAAAAACACCTGGGACCTGAAATGTATCGGATAGTTAAAAGTATTTTTGGCACCTTTCAATTCACCTGTGGTGACTACAAAATTGCCGGTATTCAAATTTTAACTGCAAAGTAGATCTATCAACAAAGCTGGCCGCGCCAAAGTGGAAAAAAACACGTAGCTGAAATGTATTCGGATAATAAAAGGTAATTTTTGGCACCTACAATTCACTGTAGTGACAACAAAATGCTGTATTCCCATTTTAAGTGCAAGGTGCCTCAACTGAACAAAGCTGTAGTGCGCCAAAGTGGAAAAAACACGTATCTGTAAATGTTTTTCGGATAATAAAAGGTATTTTTTTGCCACCTATCAATTCACCGTGGTTACTACAAAATCTGCTGTATTCACATTTAGAGTCAAGGTGCCTCAAATTAACAAATCTGTAGTGCGGCCAAAGTGAACAAACACGTATCTGTAATGATATTCGAAAATAAAAGTTTTTTTGCACCTGTCAATTCACCTGTGTAACTACACAATTGGCTGGATTCAAATTTAAACTGCAAAGTGGCTCTATCAACAAATCTGGACTGGGCAAAAAGTGAAAAAAAAAACACGTATCTGTAATTTTATTCGGATTTAAAAGGTATTTTTTGGCACCTATCAATTCCCCTGTGGTAACTACACAATGCTGTATTCAAATTTACTGCAAGGTGGCTCTTATTAGCAAATCTGGGACTGGGCAAAAGTGCAAAAACACGTATCTGTAATTTTATTCGGAAAATTTAAAAAGGGTTTATTTTTTGGCACCTTTCAATTCACCTGTGGTGACTACAAAATTGCTGTATTCACATTTAAGTGCAAGGTGCCTCAATGAACAAAGCTATAGTGCGCCAAAGTGAAAAAACACGTATCTGTAATGTATTCGGATAATAAAAGGTATTTTTTGGCACCTATCAATTCACCTGTGGTGACTACAAAATTGCTGTATTCACATTTAAGTGCAAGGTGCCTCAATGAACACAATGTAGGCGCCAAAGTGAAAAAAACATTATCTGTAATTTTATTCGGATAATAAAAGGTATTTTTGGCACCTATAAACCCTGTGCTGACTACAAAAATTGCTGGATTCTAATTTAACTGCAAGGTGGCTATATCAACAAAGCTGGAATGGGCAAAATTGAAAAAAACACTTTTCTGAAATGTATACTGATAATAAAAGTGGAGTTTTGCACCTAACAAAGAGACCTGCAGTTACTAGAAAAGATGTGTATCCTAATACAAGTTCAGGCTGCCCAATATCCAGGAAATATTTCAATAGAAAACTGTTAATAATAAAACTATTGCAGTGCAATGTCTACACTAAGTCTTGGTGAACTTTATCCAGTATTCTTTATAGAGCTTGTCTATGTTCGCCCGCGGCCCACCCCCCCGCTCCACCCCGTGACTTAAAATTCTCTACCTAACTACATAAAATCTTCCCATCTCTAATCTAACTAAGTTGTAAGGATCACAGCTAACAGTAGAGCTTTCTCTGTGAAGAAATAGAATAATTTCGCTGAGCTGTTTGGACACAGGCAGAGCGCACGTCCTCCTGTTATAAGACGCTGAGAGACACTGATCATGAACAGGAAGGGCTGTTCTATGTAAAACAAGGTCATGTGATTTTTCCCGCCCAAAGCAACCATAACACACCCAGTCATGACGTCGCACACACATCTCACCCTGCTCTATTTGCAAGCTGATTTGTGGCCGCCCAAATGACAGGAAGCGCCGAAAATGGCGCGATCTTAATAGATGATGCACAGATTTTAACCTAAATTATCGCATGATCTAAAAATTTTGATCAACATAAAAACTGTGCCGATTTCAACTTTGTCGATAATAATCGCTCAACACTAATAATGAGTGCTGTACTTCTTAATTGATTTTAGCATATTTTAAATTATGCATTGAAGTAAACCTTACAAGTAAATCATGTGAAAAAACCTTAAAAAGTTAGATAGTTTACCTTTGAAAATCACTTGTTTTCACTCATTGAAGGTCTGTAGCGTTGTTTCCTGCAGGTTAAATCTCCTGTAGTCATCTATCTCACTGTAACAGGCTCAGCTAGGAATAGCAGAGCTGATATGCTAATCACTGCCATAGAACTACCCACTGCCTGACCAGGCACTATGAATCTGAAGCTGCCTGTGACTCTGTGAAACAGCATGGTGAGAAAACTCCTTTAAATAACATAATAGTTTAATAGTCTTGACATTTAAGCTTGTGTTCTGGGCTAAACCAGGAAGCGGAGCCTGAGAAACTGTTCTTCACCCTTTCATCTTCAGGTTGCAAACCCCTGGAGTAATCACTTTTAGTTACAGCTAATTTGAAGATAGATAGCAAGGCAAAACATGAACATTGTAGTTAGACAGGCAGAGGTCAGGGCAGGCAAAGTTCTTGCTATACAGTATTCAGGCAGAAGGTTGGAGCTGGTGGAATTTTTCAGTATGAAATTTGAGCAGAAGATGTAGGTGGACAGAAGAATGTGATAAAAAAAACTAGCTGGAAGCAGAGAGTAAGAGATTATAGTCCTTTACCCTTTTTACTCAGGTTGCAACCCTTGGAGTATTCACCTTTAGAAAAAGCTGATGTTAAGACAGTGTAATAGGATGTATATTACGGTATACAGTGTGTGTCTTATAGGATGTGATATAGAAAAAATATATATCTTATTGTCTCATTAGATGGATTCAATATATTAAATAGGTGTATCTGTATAATCACTGTATTTGCTGTATGTGAAGGCAGCTGTCATGCTACCCCCACAGAAGGGTCTATTTCTGCTCACAGTGTTTGACCTTGGTGACCCCTCCCTGACTGCTCAGAACCCATACATATCATAGCTGACACTATTACATAATGCCCAACTATTCTCATATCTTCCCCATGTATGGGATCAGTTAATTGTGAAGTCTGACTAAACCACCTTAGGACATAAGAGATGCCATGTTTGGGCATTCTGCGCGATATGGGAGACTGCTCTGACTAGTATAAAAAGTCAGGAGAACCAGTGAGAGTTTGAGCTTCGGCTGTGGCATGCCATGCGCCCAGCAAACCCCCTCCTTTCTGTGTCATCGTGTGATTCGGGGGTACATTCAGTACCGAAGGGGCTCCCCCGTTTCACTGTGTGTGCGAGAACTATGCATTGGTAACATCTGTAACTGCCAGCTAAGTATCATTCTTTCTATTCTATTTCTCTATTTTATGTAATAAACCTTTCCTTTTTTTATACATTCTGTCTAATTGTAATTCATTTCTTGCACGCCAAATCAATCACCCTATTACAGACAGATAGTGGTATCAAGGTAATAAATGAAATTGTAGTAGACAAGCAGAAGTCAGGGCAGGTAAATTTCTTGCAATATAGTATTGAGGCAGAAGGTCAGGACTGCTGGAGTTCTTCAACAACAATAGAAAGAAAAAAAACAAATATGGGTAAGGAAACAGCAGGATCATATTCCTCAGGTACTATCTAATGAAAGAAAGCGGCTTAAAAAGTATGTAACAAGTGAGCATTGGCTAATGCAATAACACATTGGTGTACATTAGTGCTCTAAGAAGCCAGATTCAGCAAGCAAAGGACAGAAAGCACTAGATAATAGGACCAGTGTTGAGCCAGACCCAAAGCAAAGATGGAATCACCAGCAAACAGGCAGAGGTGAGAAGACCAACCATTGGAGAGCAATAATACGCTGGCCCTTTAAATCTTAAAGAGCCGCCATATGACCTAGGGAAGGAGTTTGTGTGCACCGGTCACAGACAATGGACGCTAGCGGAACAGGAGAGAGGAGAGATTTGTAGCAGCTGGCAGAGCAACCAGAGTGGGGAGTTTTGACTGGAGAACATCCACAGTCCGGATCAGAGACTGCAGTACACATCATGACCAGGGGCAGAACTACCGGGGGAGGAGACGTGGGAGCAGCTGCCACAGGGCCCGGGCTCTTAGGTGGTCCGGGGCAGCTGCTCCCACGTCTCCTCCCCCGGTAGTTCAGCTATTGCGTCCGTTGTATGGGGCAGTAATCAGAGCTCCTGCAGCGCAGTCCCCCTCCTATGCACAGCTCTCCGGACTAAAGTCTCAGCCGGAGCTCAGTGAAATCGTCGGGTCAGAGAGGAGAGGGAGGTGCGCTCTTGGCACAGCAGTGTGCAGGAGCTAAGGAGACAGAATCTGTCTGCTGTTTTTGTCTCCCTCCCTCCTCTGAGAACTCCATTTAGCAACAGAGTGCTTAGATGTTCCTGGAGATCAGGAACATTTTTTGTGTATGTAGATGTGTGTATACATGGGTGTGTTTGTGTCTGCATGGGTGTGCATATGTGTACATGAGTGTGCACATGTCTGAATATGTGTACATGAGTGTGTACATATCTGCATGTGTTTACATGGCTGTGCATGTGTGTACATGAGTGTGTACATGGCTGTGCATGTGTGTACATGAGTGTGTACATGGGTGTGTACGTGTCTGCATGTGTGTACACGAGTGTGCATATGTATACATGAGTGTGTTTTCATGGGTGTGCATGTGTGTACATGAATGTGTTTACATGGGTGTGCATAAGTGTGTACGTGTCTGCAAGTGTGTACATGAGTGTGTACGTGTCTCCATGTGTGTACATGAGTGTGCATATGTGTACAAGTGTGTTTACATGTGTGTACATGAGTGTGTATGTGTCTGCATGTGTGTACATGGGTGTCTGGCGTGTGCGGGATGTGTCTGGGGTGTGCGGGATGTGTCCAGCGTGTGATGTGCGTGTGCGGGATGTGACCGGCGTGTGCGGAAAGTGTCTGGTGTACACTATTTTTTACGTTATTCTTGACAGAACATGTGAAACTTTTTTTTTTTTTTTCATAGACCGGGGGAGGGGGGAGCCCATTGAAAGGTTTGCTATGGGGCCCTGCCATTTCTAGTTACGCCCCTGATCATGACAGTATCCCGCCCCCCCTGCAAGCTCCGTCTTTATCCCCCTCTTCCTGCGAAAGTACCACCGGATGTTTGAATGAATTTGAGTCTTCTTCATTCTTGATGTCTGGGAAAATATGGGAAACTTCTTGGACTTCGGGATCCACAGCTAAAACACCACATCAAAGGTGGTCTGCAGGGAGAGAGGTGGGCAGGGGTTTAGACTAGCACTGGTATGAGAGGATGACTTACAAATGCACCAGGCAGTGTGAGTGACATTGCTGACCCCAGTGGGTGACCTCTTGAAGTAACAGGAGACTAAAATACAAACATTTTCTCAAATATAACTATAATTCAGTTTTTTAAAAAATTGCTGGCCCTTTAGGACTGTACTGAAGTTGAGCCAAGTTGGCACATGACAGCATGATGGATCACTATGTTGATAGTTGTAAGTTTCTGAGCTGGGAGAGTCCGCTGTGTAAGGGTAAGCCTGTAAGTCTACATCATGTGCATACCAGCATAGTGTAAGCCCTCTGGATTGCTAATGACATGTATAATCGAAAAGTCTTATAATTTCATCTACTATCAATTTGTGTGTGTGTGGAGGTGATAGGTACTCTTTAAACACTGAAGTTCTCTGAACAAGCTCGGACGAACAATACAGTTTCTCAGGAAATGTTCAGTGCCACCACAATGTAGACACAGGTTAAAGCTGTGCCTGTGGGTGGGAAACAGACAGGGTGGTGAAATAGTGGTGGCCTAACTGCATTCACCCATTGCCCGTGGAAACCACCCTTAAGAGTTCTTTTTAGTTGCGGGTAGAGGCGCAGTTTGAGACGTTTGATGCACCAGCAATAATCAATTGACAAAGCAACTGTTCTGGAAGTAATGGGGCTTTTACTCTCGTACTTAGCAGCTGTTCCAGTACATACAGAGTGCTCGTGCTCCTACAGCTTCAGCATTCACACATGCAGCTAACAAGGGGGCCTGCACTTGCCCAACTCACTGCTGTACCTCACCGTTCTCAGCAGCTTCTCCACTATGACTCAGGCCTCCTGCTGAATTTTTCGCTGCTCCCCGGATTGATGCCTTTGCTCCGGACACTCACTGGCTCTAGAGTGCAAAATTGTAAGTATATACATGGACATGGCTTTCTAATCTCTCTGAATGGCAGCCAATAATATCTTCCACCCCCCCTTGGCTACTGCAACTCTGAGGGGCACAGTCTCTCTCTCCTGTCACTGTCTCCTCTCCTCTTGCTGACTTGACAACCTTAACTGTAACCAACTGCAGCTTTCCCTTTGCACAAGCTGGCCCCTTTCGCCTCAGTCCAGCTCCACCCCTCAAGCTTGCTGATTGGCTACCCAGCTCCTCCTGACTCACAGCACACTACATACACAGGCTCAAACTTTTGTGTGGGCTGCCCTTAAAGATATAGTCCATCAGGTATAGATAATGTCCAGTGGTTTGGCATCCCAAATCTATCTGCAAAAAGAAGAGGAGGAGAAAAGTTTACTTCCCATCCAAATTGATAAAGATAAAACCTGTGCACAATGCTTACATGTTCCCCATGATAGAGCAAGGAAAGATGTACTTGGAGATCTACTCGATATATCGAGACGTGAGCACTGTACTCCGCCTACATATCAAATAATGTTGGCCGAGTCACATCCTCCCTTTGTGGAGGGACTTAGTCGAAACACCGGAAGAAGCGGATATGGCGTATTTGCATCACCTAGGCAGCGCGTTCCTGTCTTCAGTCGTCAGCCCAGCATTCAATAGCGGAAGTCAGGATCATGTAAGTCTGTCTCCAAGGAGACGCATAGCACTATATCTCAAAGCAGAGGAAACAGTAAAGTCACACCATAGCGATGCATCACCAAGTAGAAATATTTACCACCGAAACACAAACAGATATCATAGAGGCAGGAATCATATCTCGAAAAACTCCACCGCCATTTCTCCAGTGCAACTACCAAAATGAGGACTGCAATAAGCCTGATAACATATGTGAAAAAAAGGAAGGGGGTAAGCAAGGGAACCTACTGTGAACTACTGTCATGAGCCCAATTGATTTACAGGGACTACTTGATAATTAGAGCAGGAAATACATACACAACTTCATCAGCATAATACTGGCTCTTCATCGTTTCCCTATGTATTCATAAAAACCAAGGGAGACATGTATGGACGGCGCTGATCTATAAGTCTGGCATCTTTACAGCCAGAAAACTAGCACAGCCCCGTTCACTCTATTTTTAATCAGGCGCACTCCAATATCAGGCATATTACAGAGCGCCCAAGGCACATTGTAATGCGCCTGAGATTAGAGGGTGTGCTGGAAGCGTGTCGCACTACAACCGCACCAAGATACACATTTATAGCTTCAGTACGGCACATCTAGACGCATTACTGCTGGAACAGGTAGACCAAGTTAAATGTGGTTTACCTGAGCCAGAAGTGTTGCTTTGTAGCTAGAAAGCACTATATCTATGACCAGTAGTAGAACAGGTTCATAAATTCAGGCGCATTCTACGCTACTAATGCGTGCAAAAAAAAATGTCGCATGGGTGCCAAAAATCATACATATTGCCTCAAGTGCCTTAGTATAAAATACTACAAAACAATGAAAACAATATAGTACCTATCCAAATAAAGTCCTTACAATTAAAATAATTAAAAATTAAACTAGAAGTAGGGAAGGGAAGAAAGAGAAGACCCGATAATGATAAATCAAACTACAATAATATAACATCACATCAATGAAGATAAGCCTATTATTCTATAAATGAGGAGAAGTAAATAAGGTCATTCAAGCCCGATGGTTTAAGAGATTTAAGTCTAAAAATCCCCTGTTTCTCTTTGGAGAATTTTTTTCTCAAAATCCCCTTTCCATGGATTTGGAGTAACTACCTCGGGCATGGAAAACCACACCTCCCTACGATTGTTTTTATGGAATTCATTCATGTGTCGCCTTAGTTCTCTTTTTGTTTTTCCCACATGTGTTTTGGGACAACCACAGCTGCATTGATATATAACTCCATTGGTCTTGCAATTATCAAAGCTAAAGAGCTTAAATGTTTTGCCAGTGACAGTGCAGACAAAGTTTTTGCACACCCGAACAAACTGTCATATTTTACAAGTCCCGTATCTCTAGGTACCATTCACTTCACATGACAGCCATGTTCTCGGAGATCTTGGTGGTACATAATAACTATGTACTAGGAAATCTCCTAGATTACGGCCTCTCCCAAAAAGTAATCAGGAGATTCTGTTTCAGTATCAGCCAATAGATACATAAAATCTCTCGTATTCTATCAGTCGCTACATCAAATATACCAATTATACGGACATGTTTAATGTTCTCCTTCTCTCTTGGCTGCAGCAAAGAAGAGCGATCCACTGTCAAGGCAAAATGGCAGGTTTGTATAAGTATCTTTTCCGGATAACCCCTCTCTAAAAATCTATCAGTAAGTTCAGCAGCTTACCATTTATAGGTCTCAAGGATAGAACAATTTTGTCTAACTCTTATAAATTGTCCCTTTGGAATTCCTTTTCTCATGGGAACTGGATGGTGACTCTACCATCTGATAAGGCTGTTGCCTGATATATTTTCCCTGAAAACCGATGGCCAGAAAACAGTCTGGATCTCAATTCTGTTGAAAATTTATGAAGGAAATTTAAAAAATTGGTTCATGACTAGACTCCATTTTGTAAACCTGATGTGACGTTTCTTTCAGAAAAGGACTATATAAAATATAAACATGCAATAAAGGCAAACAGTCCAAGAAATAAAAAGTAAAAAACAGAGCAGTGGATCCTTGGGGATGTGAAGGGCAAAACTAAGGTCCAAAAATGCTAGGTGAATCGTGACAGTACCCCATCTTTAAAGAGGGGCCTATGGACCCTCAACATGCATCGGGGAATCCCGATTTTTGTTGAACATGGCAATGGAGACTGTATTGTTGGCGGACATGGCACTGGAGACCGGATCCTCAGCAAACGTGGCACTGGAGACCGGATCATCGGCAGACGTGGCACTGGAGACCAGATAAATGGTAGACGCAGTACGAGGCACCGGATCATCAGCAGACGTGGCACTGGGCACCGGATAGGCAGACATGGCACTAGGCCCCAGACAGGTAGATATGGCACTGGGCCTTGGACAAGCAGATGTGGCACTGGACTCCAGACAGGCAGATGTGGCACTGGGCCCCTGAAAGGCAGACATGGCAGAGGGCACCGGATCATCAGCAGACATGGCAATGGTCACCGGATCACCAGCAGACATGTCAATGGGCACTGGATCATCAGAGAATTTTTTTGCTGCGGCCACCCTAACCTGTCGCCCCAAGACACTCGGCCAGGTTAAGCAAGTCAATATCCAGACAGTTCTTACATCCCATGGATCTATGGTGGGCCTGAGATTATGTGATGTTTCCTTCATAAAAGGACTTTATTGCTGAAAACATACATACAAAAAACGCAAACAGTCCTGGAAAGAAAGTGTAAACAACAGGGGAGTTGATCCTTGGGGATATGAAGGGCAAAACAAAGGTCTAAAAAATAAATGGGCAAACAGCAGGCAGGGGACAGCAAAGGATGGCAAAAAAACAAAAGCAACAAACAGGCAGAGGTCAGGTCCAAGCAGGAACAAACACAGAGGTGCCAGAGAAGCAATGCAGAAAATAGCCTACACAGCACTGCAAAATCTTAGACCCTGCGGGAAACAACAGGTGAGCCTAAATTTTACCACCAGTGATGGTGATGAAGAGCAGCTGTGACTGTTAGAGCCAAGTGCTTAACTATTACCCTCCCGGAAGGCACAGAAAGCATTTTACCCTCCATAGTACAGCTGCTGCCGGGTCAAAACACTTGAAAAAAAACAATGCCAGGCGGATTGTGACACCTGATCTATATATTCTTCAGGAATGTTGAAATCAGTAAATGTAGAATATTGGTTATCACTAGAAATGTGTTTACCTCAAAAGCATGAAGAAGAGCACCAATGTATTCATTTTTTTGGTTGATAAATTCATACATTTTCAACATTGGGTGAGTCTATATTTTTTTCTTTTAATTGAATTAAAAAACATGCCATTAAAGTTTTTTTCCCCATCATAGGGAGGGGCACCAAGGGGGGAGGGGGCAGCTGTTTTGGGGGGAAAAATGGCCAGGAAGTGGAAAAATTTTTAAAACTAGGGACTGGGGGGAGAGAAACTACAAAGTCATCAAGTAGTGAAGATAGGGGGGGAAATTAGAAAAATAAAAGGGATTGGAGGGGGGGAGGGGGTGTAGTAATAGTCAAAAAGAAAGGGGAAAGGAATAAAAACTGAAAAATCTTAAATTTCAGCTAAACCAATGCCAGGGGTTTGACCAACAAAATAAATTAACTGAATTACAAATTGCAAAGAAAAATTGACATAGGGGGGAAAAAATGAGAATGGCTGGACGAGAGCTACAACTGGGCAGGGTTACATTTTATTTAGAAGAGATTGTAAACACTGTAAGGGGGAAGTGTATGCCTCTATATAAAATCCTGTCTGAAGCCAACAGTGTTAGAGGATATAGATACGGGAAACGAACATGTGGATTCATTATGGGTAGATATACATGGGGGTAAAAAACAATAATAAAATTTTAAAATTTGGAGTCGCTTAGGCCCCACATATAACAGAACCCATGAAAAATGTACTCTTCAGGCAAATAGATGAGGCAGCTAATCAGTATAAGGTTGTTATTATGGGTGACTTTAACTATAAAGACATAAGTTGTGATACTGAAACCTGTGGCTCTCATAAAAGAAACAGGTTTTTGTCAATAAAGATAATTACCTCTCCAAAATGATGCAGGAACCGACTAGAGGAAAGGCTCTTCTAGACTTAATATTCACTAATAGACCTAACAGAGTAACAAAGCTTCAGGTTTTGGGGCACCTAGGAAATAGGGACCATAATATAATACATTTCCATTTATCCTTCAATCAAGTTTTTTGTCGAGGAGCCACAAAAACACTGAATTTTAGGAAGGCTAATTTTAATCCCCTTAGAGAGGTGCTAAACCGTATTGAATGGGACAAGTTGTTGAAAATACCAGAACAAATAATAAATTAAAAAACATCTTAGGCGCCCACTGTGAGAGGTACTTTATTAGGGAATAAAAAAAATTAAAATAGGAAAAAACCAATGTGGACAACAGAGATGTAAAAGGAGCAATTTAAAAAACAAAAAGAAAGCGTTTAGCTACTAAAACAGGAGGGCGTGGAAGAGGATAAAAAATTTTAAGGAAAAAAAAAAATAAAATGTAAAATAATAATAAAACAGCAAAACGGAGACAGAAAGGCATATTGCCAAAAAAAGTAAAACTAACCCCCGAAAAATTTTTTAACTTTATAAATAGTTTAAAAAAAATTTTAAAAAAGAAAATGTTGGCCATTTAAAAGTACTGAGGGAGATATTGTGGAGGGCGATGAGAAGAAAGCAAGCCTATTAAAAAAAATTTCTCCACAGTATTTACCAAGGAGGATAAATTCGTTGTGGCAGGGGAGAGGTAAACTCCACCTTAAATGTTTTTCTCAGTTTTCCCAGGAAGAAGGCCTCCATCTTAAAAAGATTAAAATAGACAAATCACTAGGCCCTGTTGTACACAACCCCGTGCCTAAGGAAGTTAAGAATGTCATAGATACCCCTATTTTAATATTGAGGACTGTCTAAAAAGGGGGGATGTCCAAAGGATTGGCCATAGCAAAAGTGATGCCAATATTCAAAAAGGGGGCGAATGTGATCCGGAAACATAGGGGGGTAAATTTTAACCCCTGTTGTGGGGAAAATTTTGAAAGGGTTTCTAAAGAGCATCCCGAACTATCT
This sequence comes from Phyllomedusa bahiana, assembly GCA_025379985.1. NCBI lineage: Eukaryota > Metazoa > Chordata > Amphibia > Anura > Hylidae > Phyllomedusa > Phyllomedusa bahiana. Next base: position 3,817 of record JAODAL010056314.1, on the reverse strand, counting down.
CATGAAAATAAATGTATAATTTGTTCCAGCATGGGTTTTTGAAGGATTGGTCTTGTCAAACTATCTTGTCATTTTATGAGGAATCAGTTCTAGACTGGATCGGGGTGAGCATGGATGATATATATTTAATTTTTCTAAAACATTTGAACTGTTCCAAAAAAAAAGTTGGGTAAAAAAAATAGAAGCTTGGACTAGGGGAAGGTGCAAGGGGGGAAAGGGGTGGCTCTGTGACAAAAACAAATTGTGGAAATTAACGTCATCTCAACGGCCCTTTTAAAAAAGGGGTACCACGGGATAGTAGGGGCCCCAATTTCCTTTTTTAATACTGTTTTTTCATTAATGATTTTACACAGGTTTTGCATAAAATATCGATCTTTGCGATGATACATGCTCTGAAAAGAATCAACACAATAAGGATAATTGGAGGCCGGGGCAGAAAAATGGCGATTGGGTTTTAACAAAATAAATGCATGGTTTATGCACAGGGGGGGAAAAATCCTTTAAAATGACTCATTTAAAAGGAAAAAAAGGCGGGTAAAAGTGAATGGAGAAGGGACTTGGGAATCCTGGGGGCAGAAAATTTAAATTGTAGCAGCCAGTGTAGACAGCAGCTCCCAAAAGGAAAATAGGATCTGGGGGGTGCATTAAAAAGGGGCATAGAGGAAAATGTGGAACATTATTCTTTTTTTTTTTTTATACAATTTTTCACTGGTTAGACCAACATGGAATATTGGTACAGTTTTGGGCACCAGTGCCAGGAAAACATTGTAGAGCTTAAACAATACAAAGGAGGCAACAAAAATGATAAAAGGACGGGGTGGACTCAATCCCCAGAAAGATTACAGTTTTTGGGTTTTTTATTTTGGGAGAAAAAAAAAGGGCTTCGGGGGGGGGGGGGGGGCATAATTAAAATATGGCAATAGAGATCTCTCTCAGATTTATTTAAACCGGGACTGTATCCAAAACAAGGGGATCCTTACGTCTTGGGAAAAAAAAGTTTCGTCAAAACAAAAAAAGGGTTTCTTACTGTTAGGGGTGAGATGTGGAACTCTTGCCAGAGGAAAATTGTCAGGGTGAATTCACAACGAGTTAAAAAAAGGGTTGGTGCATTTTGCAGAGTAAAATATAACAATTAATGGTAATTTGGAGAGGGTTTTTGTCCAGGGATTTATTCTGATTCCCGAGGAGTCGGGAAGGAATTTTTTCCCTAAAGTGGGGACAATTGGCTTCTACCTCATGGGGGTTTTTGCCTTCCTCTGGATCAACACTTTAGCAAAATAGGCTGAACTGGATGGACATATGTCTTTTTTTGCCTTACAAACTATGTAACTATGTAAAACATATGTAAGGTATGTGTTTGTGTGTGATTTACTGATTTAGAATTTTTGACAGGAATTATATATAAAAAAGCAGCCTATTTCTAGTTTTCCCCAGAAGGACTGTCTTTGGTGTTTCTAAGTCCACGTGAAGAATATTTGAAGTTGGAGTCCACGCAGATTCTTACTTGAAATACATGTCTATAACTGAAGTAAACCATTCCTAATGACCTCAATAAAAATATGTGTTGCAGTTCATACAACATATATTTTTGTACATTGGTTTTTAAATGTAAAAAACTTCACTCTTCCGTCATTTTCAACACAGAAAATTTACTATTAAGGTCAATGGGGATAGCTATCAGCCTTGTGTAAAATGCATCCAAAACAATTGTATGTTGTTTTGGCCGTTGATATGTCTCCAAAACACCATAGAGATAAATGGGACTTATTTTCTGACTGAAAGTCCACAGAAAAAACTACCTAAATCCACATGAATTACTTGTTGAAAACAACATCATCTGATTTGGTTTTCAACATTAGAATCTGATGAGAATCTGTTCAGTAAATTTTACTTGTCGTCTGGACATACCCTAATAAGAATAATCTTTGTGCGATGCATGCTACAGGCAACTACAGATCTCACAATATGCCGCAATTAGGGTTCTATTTTATGGATTATATAATGGACTGACATTATCCTTAGTATTTAAATGTCTTAACATGATAGAAGTAGCGTGCACAGAGAAAAACAAAGAACACATTTCATTGTGTATAGCCCAGGGAGTTTCCTGAGGAGCTTGTAGCCAATTTTGAATCATCATCATCATTACATATTTGAATAAATAAGTCCTTGAAAATTGCATATGATATTTGAGAATAAAGGTATCATCCAATGTTTCATTCAAATGCTCTTCTTGGTCGAACAAGTTTGTAGGTAATTTTAAAATGGTACAACATAATGGCTTAGCTATAAAATATACAGCATCTAAAAAAAATAAAAAAAATCTTATGCATATTGTCATGTTTATTTTATTAGCTATTTTTATGTACTGTTAACATTTTAGATATTTCCATAAAATGAAAATATATTTTTAGAAGTTATATTAAAAAGAATGATCTCTTGCATTTTATACTATTTGATTTTATTATTATTCTTGCCCTACGGTACAATAAGTTCGTAATGCTCTAAAAAGTTTGCTGTTTGTCAATAATATTGCGTAAGAAACATATGGCAAGAAGAAGCAGCAATTTATAGTTTTACCATATTAAGGCATTTTATAGTGTGTAGAAATAAAAATTAAAGAAGTTTCTATTTTTTAATAAACATTACTAAGCTCATAAAGTGTATATGCAGAGGGTAGTAAAATATGCAGCACAATCACAGTTGCCATTTGAAGCCTGAGCTGACACTGGGTATGTTTTTTTTTTCAAGTCTTGACAAGAGACATAAATCCTCATTTACACTGCTAAATTAAAGTATGGTACAAGTTCCTAATTGTATAGAGCCAAGATGTAGTATACTTAGAAATGTTTAATCTATGGGCCCATATTACACTTCAATATGTATCAGGTGGAGGTTTCCCTCAAGGTGAGAATACTTCCGTAAGGGTGCTTTCACACGGTGCGTTTTTGGTGCGTTTTTGATGCGTTTTCAATGCGTTTTTCAATGCATTTTTTGTGCAGGTAGGTACAGCAATTAATGCTGTGCATTGCTGCACCAAAATCGCGACAAACATGGCGGTGATTACCGTGATTTTACCGCCATTTGTGCCGCGATTGGTGTGCAGTAATGTACAGCATTAATTGCTGTACCTTCCTGCACAAAAAAATGCATTGAAAAACGCATCAAAAACGCACCGCGTGAAAGCACCCTAATAAGGAAACAAAAGTATCACATTGAGGAAAACATGACTGTCTATATAACATCAAAATTATACTCATTCTGTGCACGTCTCTGTTGTTTGTATGATGCCTATGGATACATTCAAAGAGATCCATGTGTATGTCACTTTATATCCATGGAGATTTGTACAGGCAAACACCACTAAGCACATTTTCTCTCCAACCACTATAGAACTTTAATTACTCATGTCAGTTTCCATGGCATAGGTTTTATAAGCTTATTTTGAGATCTATATATGTATACAGTTGAAACCAGAAGTTTACAAACACTATATAAAAAGACATATTTGCATTTCTTATTCAATATCTGACATGAAATCAGAATAAACTTTACCAGTTAGGTCAGTTAGCATTACCAAAATAATTTATATTTGCCAAATACCAGAATAACGAGAGAGAGAAAATTTTTAAGGCATTTTTACTACTTTCTACAAAGTCAAAAGTTTACATACACTGGGATTACTATGCCTTTAAAAAATATGGGAAAATCCATATAATGATGTCATGTCTTTGGAAGCCTCTGATAGGTTAATTAGAGACATCTTGTTTCCCCAACTTTTATGTCCACTTTTTACTTTTTTAAACTCGAGCAATGC
>JAODAL010056313.1:0-23358 GCA_025379985.1 Phyllomedusa bahiana | reverse complement strand
TTTCCAGTAGTACATGAGCGCTGAGGAACCCCCGGTCAGACCTGTGAGAGGAGGGACGATGCCGCACATAGGCAGCGACCAACTGATTACGGGGATTTCCCTATAGTATTTGAGTTTGTCCTCCCTCTCAAAAGCTGGAAAAAAGGCTCCCATTTTGGACCGGTAGCGATGGTCCACTAGGGTGGAGAGCCAGAAGTCATCCCTCTGCCGGATGCTGACTATTCGGCTGTCACTAGCCAGACAAATAAGCATGCTGCGGGCCATCTGCACAAGTGACTCCGAGGGGCTCCCTGCCTCCATTTCCACTGTATACTCCCACGGTGCTTGGGGGTCATCTGCCCGTCTTCCTCATCCCCATCCACCTCCCCCAGCTGCTCCTACTCCTCCTCTCTTGTCACCTGGGAGGAAAATCCACTCATTTCACCAAACACTGCTTCTGCTCCAATGTCCTCCTCCTCCTCCTCCATTCAGTCCCCACCGGACTCATGTGGCCACGAGATGTAGTCGCCACGTCTCTAGTCCCCTGCCCAGACAGATTTTTCAGCATCTGTTCCAGGACATGAAGCAGTGGAATGACGTTATTCATCCCGTTAGTCCTGGCGACTGCCAAATAACGTCGCCTCCTCGAATGGCCTCAACAACCGGCAGGTGTCACGCATGAGCTGCCACTGGCTGACATCAAAGTTACACAGGGGAGTACTTCTGTCTGCCTGGTTCATCAAAAAAATCGTTAATGGCCTTTCTTGTTCATACAGTCAGTCCAACATGTGCAGGCTGGAATTCCAACGGGTGGAAACATCGCATATCAGAGTGTGTTGGGGGAGGCCGTTCTGCCGCTGCAACCCCAAGGAGGATTTTCCCTGGCTTTGTACGAATGGATAAAGTGCATGCACAGTTTCCTGGCCATTTTCAGAATGTTCTTAAGATCGGGGGAAAAGACTTCAGGAACCTTTTCACAACCAGATTGAACACATGCCCCGTGCAGGGGCATGGACCATCCTCCTCGGTGGCAGCGCGGACACCATGTTCCTCCCATTGTCCGGTCACCATGGTTCCGATTTGCAGTTGGAGAGGAGAAATCCACACATCGACGCGGAGCAGTTCCTCCCATTTGTGAATTCTTTCGCCGAGGCAAGCAAGGTGTAGAACTGCGTTACACCGCTGTGCCCTACACATGTGGTATGATGGAGCAGTACTTGGGAGGCTAAAAGGGTGGTGGTGGTGGAGGAGGAAGGAGGCGGACATTGGCGCAGGAGCCGCAGTTTGACAACGTGGAGGGGGGAAAAGCGGCCGTCTCCTGTCCAAGTTGTCGGTGTGCCTGGGCAGAGGCACATTCCCCCCAGTGGGCCGTAAAGGATATGTATGGCCCTGACCGTAGTTACAGCTCCAGTTTGTCCGCGCTCCCGTGCCCATGGAACAAAACCGATAAGCTTAAGGACTGGCCCACCTTCTGTTTTACAATATTTATGAAGTGCTGGTACTGCCTTTTTGGAAAAGAAATTACGGCTTGGAAAATCTCCATCTCGGCCGGCACAAGCCATTAGTTCTCTGAATGGTGCAGAGTCCACCATTTGGAAAGGGAGGGAAATGCAAATACCACAACTTGGACGGAGCACGGTCAGCTGCTGCACCCTTAGGATGGTTGGACGCATACTGTTGTCTCTTTGCAATCGCCTCGCTGAATGACTGCTGGCGCCATGAGTAGCGAGGAGCAGGAGCATCTGGACCGGGAGATGATGTCAAAGAGAAACAGCTCCCTTCTGCAGAGGTGGTGGAGCCTTGACTGGCTGCAATGGCATGGGTGCCACTGGGCGCTGCTGCTGCTGTTGTTGCTGCGGCGGCAGGATGGACCACCACATCTGAGCCACGTTTCTCCCAGGCCACCGGATGGTGACGCTGCATGTGTTGACGCAGGGCCCTGGTGCCAACGTTAGCTCCCTGGCCACGCTTCGCTTTCTGCTTAAAGATTCTACATATACCCATATTCGGCTCCTCCAGTGCCTTAGCCTCCATTGTCTCCTCCAGTGCCACATCGCTGAGTAACGGATTTTACCGCCAACGCTCCGCACTGAGTGACTACTGCCGCCGCTGCCTCGCCTGTGCCACTACTTTCTTGGACCTGCGAAGCGGGTTTTTTACCCCGTGGCCACTTGGCTCCCGACCTCACACTGCTGCTATCCTGCTGACTCACGGCCACACGACCCACTTGCTGGCTGCGCCGCTGCCTGACGCGCAAGCTGACGCCCTCTTCTCCTGACGATGATGATGCCCTTGCCTCACCTGGCTCCCAAGTGCGGTCGGCTACATAATCATCTATTTGTGTTTCATCGTCACTGCTGTCCTCATCATCGGTCTTGGTATGCAGAGGCTGACCCCTCACAACATGACCTCCCATGCCACTCTCAACATCTATACTTTGCCGCCTACTGCAAGAAGCAGGGGATATTGGCCCCATTTCTTCGCTGCCAAGTAGCTGCTGACTGCCCTCCTCAAATTGTTCATCCTCGCTATATAGTGGCGCTGAGCACAGACCACATAGTAGATCTCAGGCTAAGGGAACCGGATGGGACAGAGGCAGGTTGAGGACAGGTGAGGGCCGCTGACCCGCCCCCGGGCCATGCCAACTAAGGGTTGTGTCTGACGTTCCCACCGACTCTTGGCTGGGGTTGTCAGATGTCATCTGGGAGGAAGTGAATGACCTAGTCAACCAATCATGAACCATTGGGTTGCTGAAAAACACACGTCCGCAAGATGACAGCGGCAGTTGTGGCCTCACCGAGTGACCCCTGCTGCGACGTCCCCTTGCTGTGCTGCGACCTGCTCCAGGAATGTTTGAGCCTCTGCCACTCGCAGGTGAAGAGCCTGCCACCTCTCTGTCTGACATACTGTTTGTTCTAAAATGTACAGACACTGTTTGATGAAGATATCTGTATATGATAAATACACACCCTGTATTTGATGCCAAATGAACCCACTAAGAAGCTTGGGTAACCCTTGGATATAAATTGCGCTCCACAAATGGGCAGGAAAAATTTACTTGTATGTGCCGTTTAAAAACTCTGTCTATTTTACTGAATATAAAAGCACAACCAGGCTTAATTAACCTTCGGATATGAATTATGCCGCAGAATTTCTTCTGTGGCGGTGAAAAACAAATTTTCTTTTACTGAGTACAACTGCAGAACAACGCTTAATTAACCCCTGGATGTAAATTGCGCAAAAAAATTTGAGCAACCACAAACTAGTAGCTTTGTAGCGTGTTACAATTGCGTGTTTTCTACGCCACACAACAAGAGATAAAATTGTAATTAACCTTCACTTGTGAATTATGCTACAGGAAAAATGTATATATTTTGGCGTAGAAAATGACGGTTTCTTGGGGTCAGCACACCAGCAAAACAACGCTTAATTAACCCCTGGATGTAAATTGCGCAAAAGAATTGAGCAACCACAAACTAGTAGCTTTGTAGCGTGTTACAATTGCGTGTTTTCTACGCCACACAACAAGAGATAAAATTGTAATTATCCTTCGCTTGTGAATTATGCTACAGGAAAAATGTATATATTTTGGCGTTGAAAATGACGGTTTCTTGGGATCAGCACACCAGCAAAACAACGCTTAATTAACCCCTGGATGTAAATTGCGACAAACAATTGGGCCACCACAAACTAGTAGCTTTGTAGCGTGTTACAATTGCGTGTTTTCTACGCCACACAACAAGAGATAAAATTGTAATTAACCTTCGCTTGTGAATTATGCTACAGGAAAAATGAATATATTTTGGCGTTGAAAATGACGGTTTCTTGGGATCAGCACACCAGCAAAACAACGCTTAATTAACCCCTGGATGTAAATTGCTCAAAAGAATTGAGCAACCACAAACTAGTAGCTTTGTAGCGTGTTACAATTGCGTGTTTTCTACGCCACACAACAAGAGATAAAATTGTAATTAACCTTCGCTTGTGAATTATGCTACAGGAAAAATGTATATATTTTGGCGTTGAAAATGACGGTTTCTTGGGGTCAGCACACCAGCAAAACAACGCTTAATTAACCCCTGGATGTAAATTGCGCAAAAGAATTGAGCAACCACAAAGTAGTAGCTTTGTAGCGTGTTACAATTGCGTGTTTTCTACGCCACACAACAAGAGATAAAATTGTAATTAACCTTCACTTGTGAATTATGCTACAGGAAAAATGTATATATTTTGGCGTTGAAAATGACAGTTTCTTGGGGTCAGCACAACAGCAAAACAACGCTTAATTAACCCCTGGATGTAAATTGCGCAAAAGAATTGAGCAACCACAATCTAGTAGCTTTGTAGCGTGTTACAATTGCGTGTTTTCTACGCCACACAACAAGAGATAAAATTGTAATTAAACTTCGCTTGTGAATTATGCTACAGGAAAAATGTATATATTTTGGCGTTGAAAATGACGGTTTCTTGGGGTCAGCACACCAGCAATACAACGCTTAATTAACCCCTGGATGTAAATTGCGCAAAAGAATTGAGCAACCACAAACTAGTAGCTTTGTAGCGTGTTACAATTGCGTGTTTTCTACGCCACACAAAAAGAGATAAAATTGTAATTAACCTTCACTTGTGAATTATGCTACAGGAAAAATGTATATATTTTGGCGTTGAAAATGACGGTTTCTTGGGGTCAGCACACCAGCAAAACAACGCTTAATTAACCGCTGGATGTAAATTGCGCAAAAGAATTGAGCAACCACAAACTAGTAGCTTTGTAGCGTGTTACAATTGCGTGTTTTCTACGCCACACAAAAAGAGATAAAATTGTAATTAACCTTCACTTGTGAATTATGCTACAGGAAAAATGTATATATTTTGGCGTTGAAAATGACAGTTTCTTGGGGTCAGCACACCAGCAAAACAACGCTTAATTAACCCCTGGATGTAAATTGCGCAATAGAATTGAGCAGCCAAAAATGAAGTGGTATGTGTATTGTAAAAACGCTGTTTCTTTAAATGAATTCAACAGGAACTGGCTAAGATCCCACTTGGATATTGAATGTATATGCAGCTGCAGTGGATGCACACTGGATTTCAGATTCAATACCCCAGAAAATCAGAAATAGAACATTAAGAGAACAGTCTCTGAGACAAGCTGAGACACCCCACAAAAATCGCTGTATAAAAATCAGTTCTTCAGTGAAAGCTATCACAATCAGCCGCGACAGCACCTTCCATGATCAGTACAGTGAGAGGAGTGTGAGCTCCCGGCGTCGCGCCCGGACTTATATAGTGCGGTGACATCACAGAATCCCGCCGGTCTCTGATTGGCTTCATCTCTGCACATGTCATGCAGGCTATGCCCTTCTTCCTCCCAGAGTGCTTTGCCCCATGTAGCGCCATGTGCTCGCAGCCATTTTATCAATCAAAAGCACACTTCGTTCACCTGAAGTACCCCAAACTTCGACTTCGTTCAGAACCGAAGTTTTCCTGAAATTCTAAACGAATTCCACTTCGTTAGAATCGATTCGCCCATCTCTAATCATGTACTTTATAGATAGTGTACAAGAAAAAAAAAAGAGAATGGTGCCTAAAGGAGCTGCTCATCCTTTCTCATGCAAAGAGCAGTACAGAAGTATAGTAACGCACTGTACTGTAGAGAAGCGTTACTAGACCATTAATCACTGCATCTACCTTACTAATACAGAGGTTTTATAAGTAAAATGTTCATGATAATCAGGTGGATCAGTGTCTAGGACATTGTATCTTGAAGCCATACACTACATACAATGTCCCAGGAAAGACCATTGTATGTTGAAAAGTTTGTATCCTGAGGCCATTGTAATTATACCTTGAGACTTCCCTACTTGGTGAAAAGTGATATGGTGCATAGGCTTCATCTTAAGGCACCTGTATTAGTTGTCACTTCAATTCTCTGTTTAATCCCACTAACTCTTAGAAAATAATTTAACGTTTACTAAATGAATGTGTTAAGAAAGGTAAAACCCCGAAATATTCATGTCAAGAATTATTTGGATCAGTATTTTCTAGTTGATTAAAACTAAAAATATGCTACAGTTGTCAGATGGCAGAAATAGTTCCTTCAGCAATAGACATGCTTTGATTTAACTCCACAGAGCAATGTATTGGCAATGTTTGATAGAGGAGCTTATCTAGAGAGTTCTTCCAAATAGGTTGTGCTTTGACTTGCTTGCATTCTATGCACAGAGGTAATAAATAAAAATAAGATTAATGAGATCCCTTCCCTGTGACATGTTTATATGCTCTTTTTTCCAAATGTTTGTGCATTTTAAAACAAGCCTCATTCCCGCTATCACCATCATCTCAATATTTCCATGTTCCGCACTTCGTGATCACCACCCTACATGATTTCCAAAGAAAGCAATATTACATTATGTTATTATTTATATAGTGCTGTTAGGTACATTCACACGGCTGATTTGGATGCTGAAAATATCAGCACCGAATCAGCATCAAATCCTTGTTGGAAAAGCAGCACCTGTAAGTGTCAAGTTCAGACAAGGATTTGACGCTGATATTCAGAGGCAAATTTGTAGCTACCTTTATAGTTGAGTTGAGGATTCGGCATGGAATCTGCCTCAAGAATTGACGTGTTAATTCTTTTTCTGAACTGAAAAGAAACCAGACCAAGGAAAATCAGTGTTCTGTGAACAACAACACTGATTTATCACAGGAAATGTGATAAATGTAAGGCAGATTGAATGCTGATTCTGAGCAAGAATCAGAATCCAATCAGCCATGTCAACATACCCTTTCATTTCACAGCCCTGTACAGAGATTGCCATTTTTCACACTGATCCCTGCCCACTATTTTTATTAAGAATGGGGGAAACCAGATTACCCACAGCAACCCCATGGAAACATGGAAACAACATGCAAACTCTTTTCAGGTGTTGTCCTCCATGGGATTTGAAATCCAGGATCCCAGTGCTTCAGGCCAACAGTGCTAACCACTGAGCCACCATGCTGCATATAGCTAGGATATGTCATCACTCTGTGATTAATGGGGGTCCGACTGACTGTACCCTCACAGATCCTGGGAATGAAGGGGTTGCAGTGTGCTCAACTCTGACTGCTCTCACTCCAATATGATGACTGGTAACAGTGATGTTGTGTCAATGGTGATCAGAATGTCCATTGTCAGCAATTTGATGGTGCTACCTGTTAAGTGACCTTATGTCCACATAGACAAAATGGCATTGTGGCCTCTACAAAACATAGAATGGAGAAGGACCAAAGGAGATGTGTAAAAGAAGAACTTATTACTAAGCATGGTCTGAGATATTGAGAGTTTTAAACTGACACTACTATATACTGAAGACAATTGACAGCAATTAAAACATGTCCCAACTCATTCTGCATTATTAATCAGATTTTTCAAAAATAGTAACTGAAATTGGAGAAGCTCTTTAAGAAGTTTCTCACTCAGGCAGTGACATTTGAGTGTTTTTACTAACAATGGTTGGAAATGTAGACAAAATCTGAGAATTTACCGATACCTACTGTTCATAGTTATTTCATTTATGTGTATTACAATACTGTTACATCATTTTCGTTATGTACTAAGACTGTTTGATGTGCTAGTAAACTCAATTCTGGTGGTAATAGATATTTAAAAATGCTTTTTAGTTGTTCAGGGATGACAGGAATTAGAATAGAAAAAGTCCCAGTGACCCCGGCTGATGACATCATTATTTATTTCTCACATGACCCTGCAACTATTCACAGGCTGCAGTGGTCTTTTCAAGGATGTTCATCACCGAACAACTAACGAGCATTTACAAAAACTGATATATACTAATATTTCTGATCTATTGGGGTCCTACTGCCAGGACCTCCAACCAATTTTGAGGATGAAGGGTCTGCAGCATTGGTGGAGGTTTTATAACATATCCACTACAAACCATAGATGTCAATGAAACCACAGGAGTAATAAACAAACTGGTTGATCTTGGGTCTGCTATAAAAAAGGTCAAATCTCAACCAAAAAATCTTAGCCTTCAACACTGAACATGGGTTATATAAACTCAGTAGATTATTTTAATTTTTGATATACATCTTTTGACAAACAATACAGGTTTCATTTTCCTAATAGCTGACACTAAGGGCCACATGTAAGAAAACTGTATAGGTCTAAAATTCACTTTGTGGCCAATAGCAACCAATCAGAGTTTCCTTTCCATTTCATATAGGCTTCCGGAAGAATGAAAGGGGCGCTCTGATTGGTTGCTATGGGCAACAAAGTGAATTTTAGACCTGGACAGATTTTATACATGTGGCCCTAAATTTAAGTAATGTTTTTTCAAAATTCACATCTGAAAAAAGAAAGGCGAAAACATAGTTCCTTACCGGCGCAACGGTGCTCCTGGTCCGCAGATATGCAGGGAACTGTAGCATAGGCTCATTCCTTTAAATGGATCTCAGCTGTAGTCTCCTGCACAATGGTTGAACAGGAGTATAGTTTGCTACTGTGATATACAGACTGAATATTTGGGGTTTGCTTTTTATTTTAGTGGCTACACTTTCAAGCTTGTGATGGTGATTGTATCTGTCATATTGTGGAAACTAGCAGCCGCCTTTAATGGATATATCTGTCATAGGTTGTGAAGGAATTAAATAGATACAAAACACGTAACATGGGTGGGTACACATCAAGTAATATATAAATAGACTTCAAAGTTTATGAGAAAACTGCCTGGCAGCTAGGCATGCTGGGAAGTGTTTTTCAGTGATGACACTAGGGAGGATGACATGAGGGATGAGGTTACCGCATGCAGAACATTTACACTTTTGAGACGTTATTGAGGCTGCAGTCCTGTAAAAAATGCAAAAATAAATAAATAAATTAATAAAATAAAAAAGCAACTATTGCAATTTTATTACATAACTAGTATATTTATTTGTCTGGCATTGCCATTTAATTTTCATTCTCTGCAATAAATATCTAGAAGAATTGTCAGTTTATGTGGTAGATAGAGATGATAGTCTATTTGAATTGTTTGTTTGCGGATGCCGAGTTACAATTTTCTTTCCATGCTTTTCCTCTGTGTATTTACGCCACATTGAATGAAATGATAGTGTGTGATTGAGTTCACCCTAACACCTGCTGTGTTAAATGACTGGAACACAGACAGCTTGAAATGACATGGAAGGTCCCACAGATGCTAGGCACTGTTGGTTTTTCATTAATCCTCAGTACTGTCACATCTGGTCCCCATACCTGGTAACCTTCCAGTGTGACTCGTGCGAATCCTTTCTGCATTTGGGAAGTCTCTTACATATTTCACAGGTTCTAAACTTAAAAAAGAAAGAAGTGGTTGCAGTGGGATCACAGATCTATGTGTGAGGACGATAATGACTGATATAATCCCTACAGATCTAGATGTCAGATCATTCACCTTCTTATGTGACTGTCGTATTCTCCACATTAAGCACAATGGATGCAAATAAATCATGTCGGTTAAAGTGGTATAAGTTGTAACTGTTCTATATAGCTATACAGCAATTAGTTGGAACTATGTGAAAAGAATTTCATGAACATCAATATTTAATTAAATTACATTTTTATTTATTACCTCAAACACGGTTAAAAGATTTAACTTAAGAAAATGGAAAGGTTATCATTGAGCTCAGGTCAAGGGGAATTCTGATATCAGTAAAACAGTGCTATAAGTGTCATAATAGAAAATATATTGGCAAATTACATATTTTTTTATTTCAATTTCTTCTGAATCCAAGATCTCTGCTTACAGATATTGAATGAGAACTGTTCTTCTTTATTTCCATGAAATTAAAATAAGTCCTGATTATGTGATGATCCCAAGACCAGGACAGATGCAAGACCGATCACATTTACAGTATGTGCAACAGAACAGTGTCGGACTGGCGCACTGGGGGATCGGTGGATCCTCCGGTGGGCTCTGGGTCCGATACAACGGGCCCGCCATGGCCCCGTAATGCTGAGTCGTAATGCTCAGCCATCACTCTGCTGTGTGGCCGAGAAGCTGCTTGAGGAGAGTCCCGGCACTAGCGGGTGTCGGGCTGAAGAGGAAGACGCTCGGCTTTGAAAGAGGTAAGGTAAGTATTATTATTATTTTTAATGGTGGTTACCTGACTGAGGGGACCTATCTATATACCTGCCTGACGGAACATATATCTATATACCTGACTGACTGAGGGGATCTATATCTATATACCTGCCTGCCTAAGGGGACATATATCTATATACCTGCCTGACTGAGGAGACCAATCTATATTCCTGCCCTACTGAGGGGAGCTATATATACCTGCCTTACTGAGGGGACATATCTTTATACCTGCTTTACTGAGGGGAACTATATATATACATACCTGAGGGGACATATGTATATACCTGCCTTACTGAGGGGACGTATCTATATGCCTGCCTTACTGAGGGAACATATCTATATACCTGCCTAACTGATGGGGATTATATATACCTGCCTTATTAAAGGAACTTATATATAACTGCCTAATGGAGGGGACCTATATAGCTGCCTAACTGAGTGGACCTATATATGCCTGCCTTACTGAGGGGATCTATACATGTCTGCCTAACTGAAGGGATCTATAAAGCTTCCTACCTGAGGGGACCTATAGTGCTTCCTATCTGATGAGGGGAGCTATAGAGCTACCTAGCTGAGGGGACTTATATACCTATAAGTAAGGAGTTACTGGAAAAGTGAGGATTCTGAAATACACTACCGTTCAAAAGTTTGGGGTCACCCAGACAATTTTGTGTTTTTCCTGAAAACTCATACTTTTGTTTATCAAATGAGTTGCAAAATTAATAGAAATATCGTCCAGACATTGACAAGGTTAGAAATAATGATTTTTATTTGAAATAATAATTTTGTTCTTCAAACTTTGCTTTCGTGAAAGAATGCTCCCTTTGCAGCATTTCCAGAATTGCAAACCTTTGGCATTCTAGCAGTTATTTTGCTGAGGTAATCTGGAGAAATTTCACCCCATGCTTCCAGAAGCCCCTTCCACAAGTTGGATTGGCTTGATGGCCACTTTTTGCATACCACACGGTCAAGCTGCTCCCACAACAGCTCAATGGGGTTGAGATCTGGTGACTGCGCTGGCCACGCCATTACATGTAGAATACCAGCTGCCTGCTTCTTCCCTAAATAGTTCTTGCATAATTTGAAGGTGTGCTTTGGGTCATTGTCCTGTTGCAGAATGAAATTGGCTCCAATCAAGCACTGTCCATAGGGTATGGCATGGCGTTGCAAAATTGAGTAATAGCCTTCCTTATTCAAAATCCCTTTAACCTTGTACAAATCTCCCATTTTACCAGCACCAAAGCAACCCCCAGACTATCACATTACCTCCACCATGCTTGACAGATGGCGTCTTTTCAGTTGTTCTGCATCTCACAAATGTTCTTCTGTGTGATCCAAACACCTCAAACTTCGATTTGTCTGTCCATAACACTTTTTTTCCGATCTTCTTCTGTCCAATGTCTGTGTTCTTTAGCCTATATTAATCTTTTCCTTTTATTAGCCACTCTCAGATATGGCTTTTTCTTTGCCACTCTGCCCTGAAGGCCAGCATCCCGGAGACGCCTCTTCACTGTAGACGTTGACACTGGTATTTTGCGGGTACTATTTAATGAAGCTGCCAGTTGAGGACCTGTGAAGCATCGATTTCTCAAACTAGAAACTCTAATGTACTTGTCTTGTTGCTCAGTTGTGCAGCGGGCCTCTCACTTCTTTTTCTACTCTGATTAGAGCCTGTTTGTGCTCTCCTCTGAAGGGAGTAGCACACACTGTTGTAGGAAATCTTCCGTTTCTTGGCAATTTCTCGCATGGAATAGCCTTCATCTCTCAGCATAAGAATAGACTGTCGAGTTTCACATGAAAGTTCTCTTTTTCTGGCCATTTTGCGAGTTTACTCAAACCAACAAATGTAATGCTCCAGATTCTAGCTCAAAGGAAGGTCAGTTTTATGGCTTCTCTAATCAGCAAAACTGTTTTCAGCTGTGCTAACATACTTGCACAAGGCTTTTCAAGGGTATTCAAAATATCCAATAGCTTTCTTACACAGTTAACAAACACAATGCACCATTAGAACACTGGAGTGATGGTTGTTGGAAATTGCCCTCTATACACCTATGTAGATATTGCATTAACAACCAGACGTTTGCAGCTAGAATAGTCATTTACCACATTAACAATGCATAGAGTGTATTTCTGATTCATTTAATGTTAGCTTAATTGAAAAAAAACTGTGCTTTTAGTTCAGAAATAAGGAACTTTCTAAGTGACCCCAAACTTTTGAACAGTAGTGTAGTGTCTAAGGTTATTTAACAGTATGATAAGGTTTAGTTACATTTATACCATCTTACAGCTACAAATGGCCCTTTGGGGTCAAAATAATTTTGATACCCCTGTTGTAGAAGATCACTCAAAAGTCTACATAAGAGCTATGTTCAGCAACTATTAAGTGTTTTGCACCGTCAAGCATAACCTGCAACACCCAAGCATATGGCACAAAAGAGTACTTGTTACCATCAAGCATGAAAGAAAATAAAGTTTTCTGCTCAACCATTATATCTTGCAATGTTTCTTGAAAAGGAACCCACCAACCTCCTTTAATCCTTTGAGGTACACAAAGACTTTAGTTACACCACTGTTGCATGAATTTGGAGCGGTAAAACAGAGAAATTAATACGAATAAAGTTGAGTTGCACTTCTCTGGTGGTGAAATTCTCTTCTAAAATTCTTTCTGATCCCCATATAAGTGTACTATTATACTGAAATTAATGGTCATCCAATATAATACATACAGTAAATAGGCCTATGTTACGAGCTGCCATCTCTGGATTATAAGAGGAGAGTCCCCCACTACTGCGGGTCTTCTATAATGTCCAGCAGGGCATAAGAAAATGGGTTTCAGCTTTAATGAAGTCCCCCTTAATAAAAGTGAATGCAAAAATGGTTGAAATAGGTTTGTTTTTAAGTTGAAATTGTATGTAAGTCGGAGCAGGTAAATTTATTAAATGTAATGCCAGCAAAAAAAAAAAATTAGTTTTGGAAAGTGCAGGGAAGGGTTTTTAAATTTGTTTTGCTGTCTGTGCCTTTTTTTTTAGAAGATTTCACCTAATGTTCTGTATCTTATGTGCAGCTGTGGCATGATGGCACTTGGTTATCATGGGGTGTGACTCAGTGTTGAATGTCAGCCACGCCACATAAGTCTCCGTTTGTAACTAGGAGACGTGTGTAAGTCAGAACGATGTAAGTCGGGGACTGCCTGTATATATAAAAACAGTTCATTTGGTCAGTGTTTGAATCCACTAATAATGGATGTGGCACAGAATTAATCTAGTATTAAGGGTAGCCATGATACTAGTGTAAAGAAAGCCTAATGCAGATATGTCTCTGCTTTGCGGCATAAACACATAAATGTTTTATGAACTACAGCAGTTACGACAGTAACTTACATTGTCACAGTGACAGTAACAGTAACTTGGTTTCATACATTTCCAATGGTTCCTTTTTTATATCTGTGTAAACCTTTCTAAAATGCTGTATATGAATGAAAAAAGGATGTAGTAGAGTTTGAGTTATTACATTTTATTTCAAGCACTACGGTAACTTAGTAGATATATTCAACAGTGCATCATGTATTTGTTGACCACATGGGCAAAACAGTGCTGTACTCTACAGGCTAAAATAAGACTGACAATGTGAGAATTGCAATAAGTACTATGAGTATTGTCTTTAGTAGCGATAGCGTAACCAAATTTGGTTTTAATGCTAACCACAATATTCAAAAGCGATGTTTTCATCTGAAGACATATATAATTGTGTGTATACACTATGGGTGACATGTCTGTATTTTGGTGCTCAGATGATTTTTTTTGCGTGCATTAGTAACATAGAATGCACCTGAATTTATGAACCTGTTCTACTGCGGGTCATTGATTTAGCACTTTCTAGCTCCAAAAAACACAAATCAGGCTCAGGTAAACCACTTTTAACTTGGTCTGGCTGTTCTAGCAGTAATGTGCCCAGCTTTGCTGTCCTCCCATCCTAAATGTGTAGAATTATATGCTTGTGGTGCGACACACTTCCAGAACGCCCCACTCTCAGGAGCATTACAAAGTGCCGCGGTAATGCACCTAATTTTGGAGTGCACCTGATTATAAATCTAGAGAACAGGTTTGTGGCAGCTTTTGGGCTGAAAGGATGCCAGACTACTGGCGCAGCCCCATACATACATGGTGCCCTATATGTACTCATTTCCCTTTTCTTTTCTTGGCACCTACTAAGAGTCAATGGCAGCTATGTAAATGTCAGCCATTGACTCCTATTGAAAATAAGTCTATAATATGGACTATATATGTAGAACATTTTAACCATCAAGCTTGCTTTGCCATTATTTGTGAAGAAGGCTTAAATAAAACTAACCCTTTTGAATTATATTTGGTCTTTGATGGTCTTTCTTTAAAGATAAACCACTCAAGTAAACTTTCTCTTCATTATAAGCAGGTTTAAAGGCATGCAACTGTAGAAGTAAATAGAGTGAGTGGGTGAGAACACTGGCAAAGAGCGGAAGTCTGGCTATGAACGAGACATACTGCAGTGTGACAGTGGGAACTTTAATGCTGACCAAAGAGCGCCCACTCTAGCAAATGGTAGAAAAAAGAAGGACATGCTGGTAATGGCATGACAGCAACCAATGACAAAGGGTTTGCACAGAAGAAATTCACAACACTGATGATAACTTTGTGTTGATCTATATACAGTATTTTACTGCAGCAAAACTTTACATGAATGGATTAGATACAATAATTGTATTGAATGTTTCTTTCACCCCAGATAATTTTTAAATATATCTGAAAGAAACAAATCATTGAAATGAGTATGAAAAATTATATCATGAGGAATCGTCCACACTAATAGGTTAAACATACTGTTTAAACATACTGTTTAAGAGCCCCATCTCTTCCAAGTTAGAAAGTCAGAAATGACAAATACATTTTTACAAAGAGAAAACAGTTTTATGGAAACTCTGTAAAGTGGTACCTTTTTATGGTGTTGCTCTAACAGGCTAAAGTTCGGTTCAAGAGCCGTATGGACAAATATGTCAAAATATTTGGGATTTGGGATATCTGAACCCGATTTCCATTAAAGTCTTTATATGAAAAATTCTGTATATGTTTTCTGGCCTTTAAAAACATGTACAGCAACTAATTGCCTCCAAGCTGCAAAGGAACACTGCCACATATCTAGGAAAAGTCCAAGGAACCCTATCTCAACACTAACCCTAATTTCAACACTAACCCAGACTGTATTTTTTAATTTCACCCCCAACTCTAACTAAAACTCTAACCCAAATCCTTACTTCAATCCACTTCAATCCAAACTTTAATACTAACTTAAACCAAGCTTTAATTCTAAAGCTATCCCAAAGGGTAAACCCTTAAACCCAAAATTTTAACCCCACGTATCAAAAACCCTAAACCCCTTTTAAACCCCCTAATCAAACTGAGTCTAACCCTAAGGCTAGTCCAGCGTGAAACACTCTCCACAGTGTAATAGGTTCCAAAAATGTTTTAAATAAAGGCGTTTAAAAAAATGGGTCCAAGACAGAACCATGAAAGTCGCATCAAACCACGTTTTTGGTGCATCCCCCTATTCATCATAACGCAAAACAAACATAAAATTTAAATACCCAATATGGGTCTGGGGTCTCTCGTGTGAGAGAGGAATGACTAAGGGAAAAAACATATACAAACTTGTTAAAAAACATCTAACAAAATGCAACAATAATGACTAAAAGTTTAAAAATTTAAAATGACAAATTAAGTCAACCTCTATTTAGACCATGTGGGAAAACCCGGTGCCAACTGAAAATCCACCAGGGTTTCGTGCAAGCAAAATTCCCCCATAGTCCCCCACCTCTACAGGGGGCTACTGACCCGTTCTATTCCCTGAAATGAGAAGTGAGTGACATCTCCGGCATGTACATCTTGGAAGTGCCTCAACGCCATTGAGACACCTACATTGGAGGTTTCCTAGCATCCGACAGATGCCTGCGGATGCGTGTCTTTCTAAGTGTGCAGTGTTTGTGCAACCCACATATTGCTTTTGTACAACCGTACACGTGATTTAGGTATACTACAAAACAGTTGTACAATTAAAATGCGTGGTCATTTTAAAGCTTCTATTTTGTGACACTGGAATGGAATTCTTTAGACATACTTACATGAATGCACGTAACACACTAAAGTGTCCACACTTATACATGCCTATATATTTAGTCCAGGTTTTTATTGGGACAACCCTATTGGAAGAAAAAGAGCTAGTAGATAACAATGAACCTAAAGAGGAACTCGTCTTGAGAGTAAAACGCACATCTAGTTCTGTGATAATTTGTTGGGTGCTATTAGGTACGGTAATCAAAGGGAGGTATTTTTTTAATGATATTACAAATTTGACTGAACTGGGTGTAACGGATTGCGGCGCTGACAAACATATGCCGAAGCGCCGACCGTTGATATCCGGGTGTGGATCCTCAGGGTCCCCGCAGGCACAGAATGGCAGATGCCGGGTGGTGGTAGCCGAAGTGCAGGTCCTGGGTACTGGAGCAGATAGATGGTGCTGCTGCAGTAAACAGAAGACAGAGGCCCTAGACAGGAACAGAAATATAATTTAACTGCATGGCCATTACGCGGCAGATGTACGCAGGTAAGGGTCAAGCTCTGTGCTGGAAGACAACAACGAACTGCCCAAGGAAAAAATTAAAAAAACCCAGGTTTTAGTAGAGTTTCTTAATACCAGGGTCATAGGTTAAGGGCAGGAACACTGTCTCAATAAAGAGGGCGTTGCAGTGGACGCGTAGCGTGCCCCTAGAGGGAGCACGTGTTTCGCACAGGACGCCAGGGAGCTGGAGAAGCCATATGTGAGGCCTTCCGGAGAGGAAGGAGCCAGGACAGGTCGTGCACGAGAACCAGGGACACCAGGGGAATATCGCATCAGCGGCGGACACAGAGACACGGGCACGCCGTCGTCCATAGCAGGGGCCCGGCGTGAACCGTGGACAGCTGGCACTGGTAGGTGGTGGTAAAAGAAACCACCTTAGAATTTTTTAAGGCAACAATTTTGTCTTTTTTATTTTCAAAAAGTTTTGATCTATCAGCTGCAGAAATGTTTTGGCTTGTTTTTTCTAGTAGCCAGCTTGGATAACTCCTCTGGCTTAATTTAGACAGGTCTTCTTTTTCATAGGTCGGGAAAGAACTCGGAATGAAACAATTTCTCTTGGTCCTGATAAGTTCCCCATAGGGAATGGCATTGATTACATATTTCGGATGATGTGACCTAGCATGCAATATAGTATTACGAGAAGTGGGTTTTCTGAATGGTAAAACCTCTACTTTATGATTCTGGCCTACAAGTGTGAACATCCACGAAATTAACCCTATCTCTTTGCCATTCAGAAGTAAAAAACAAGATTCATGTCATTAGAGTTAATGTTTTGGCTTGAATTCCAAAAGCTTTGCTGATGGGTTGCAACCTACCCCCCATGCAGAGCAGGTATCGTCAATATAGCGACCACACCAGCCTATGTGGGGGAGAAAACGCAGTAAGAGAACCAGGTACCTCTTCCTCCCAGTCGACATAAAAATGTTCACCAGGGGAAGAGAGAACCTGGCCCCATAGAGGGCTCCACAGCGCTGTAAGAAAAACATTAGCGCCATCAAAGCTGAATAATTGTGACTGAGTAAAATCTCCTACACAATAACAACGAATATGAAATAAAACCTGATTTTTGTTATAGGAACTGATCGAGTAAGAAGGGGATGATAGAACCTGCCAAAGCTAGATAGTGAGGGTGCGAAAAGACTACAGAGAACACCATCGCATTCAACCAGGACATAGAGTTACCCCGCCGTTAACATCAAAAACATGGAGACTAAAACCCTTAGATCCATGATAAAGCCCGTGTAGTGGACATTACAAAGCTGAAGAGATCGATCAATCCATTTCCCAAGGGGTTCCCCAGAGAACCTATTCCTGCGTCTATAGTTTTAAAGGGGGGGGGGGGAACCCTTAATGGACTTAAGGGAGAGAGTGGAAGACATGGACTATCGGCAACATTCCACATATAATTTTTTTCTGCAAGTTTGAAGCAAATTGCGCCCATTTTTATACCTTCTCCAAAATATGTTTAAGAAGTGACCTGATATTCGCGGTAGGGTCACTACTAAGAGAAAAATATGTAGTGGAGTCATATTGGATAATGATTCCATATTTAATTTACGATAAAGCCCAGAATTTAAGAGAAACAATAGCCCCCCCCCCCCCACTCTGTCGCGTTGTCTAATAAGCAGATCTTATTTCTTGGATTTCTAACAATGCTTTACTTTCTTTGTAAGAAAGATAATTTTTAATATGTTGACCGGAGAGACATTATTATGTAATTTTTTCAGGTCCTGTTCTATGAGATCTTGAAAAACATCTAAACCATCCGGTCTTGATTGAAAGGGATAAAAATCCCTGTTTTTAGTGGCGATATCAGGAATAATACTAATCGGTCAAGCACATATGTATTCTCAAGCAAGTAATGATTTAGTGTTGGCGATTATTATCGACAAAGTTGAAATCGGCACGGTTTTTATGTTGATCGGATTTTTTAGATCACGCGATAAATTAGGTTTATAAATCTGAGCATAATCGTATTAATATTCGCCATTTTCGCGCTTCCCGTCATTTTGGGGCGGCCCAGCAAATCATCTTGTGACTGTGTGTGCGACGTCATACTGTGGAGTGTATGGATTGCGATGGCTGGAAAAATCACATGACTCATTTTACAATATACACCACAGCCCTTCTGTTTCAATGATCAATGTGTGGCAGTATCTCAAAGATTAAGACGTGCGCTCCTGCTCTGTGCAACAGCTCAGCGAAATTTATTCTATTTGTCAAAGAGACAGCTATACTTTTAGCTGTGAACCTTAGACTTAGGTAGATCAGAGATTTGCAGATTTTAGGTAGTTAGGCTGAGAATTTTAAAGGAGCATCTACCGCTGTAAAGTCACGGGAGGGGGGGTAGTGGGGGTCCACGGGCGAACACAGACAAGCTCTTTAAAGGATACTGGATATTGAGCACCAGACTTAGAGTAAGACATTGCATTGCAATACTTTTATTTTTATGTTGAAATATTATTGGATGTTTGGGCAGCCTGAACTTAAATTAGGATACAGATCTTTTCTAGTAACAGCAGGTCCTATTTGTTAGAGCAAAACTCCACTTTTATTATCAGTATACATTTCAGATAGGTGTTTTTTCACTTTTTGGTCAGTGAAGCTTTGTTGATAGAGTTACCTTGAGACTTAAATTTGAATCCACAATTTTGTAGTCACCACAGGTGAATTGATAGGTGCCAAAAATACCTTTTTATTATCCAGTAATAGCATTTCAGATAATTGTTTTTTTTCACTTTGGCGCAGGCAAAGCCTATGTTCATAGAGCCACCTTGCAGTTATATTGAAATCATGCAATATTGTAGTCACCTACAGGTGTATTGAATAGGTGCCAAAATACCTTTTATTATCCGTATACAATTTCAGATACTGTTTTTATTCACTTGGCGCAGACCAGCTTTTGTTCATGAGAGCCACCTTGCATTAAATTTGAATCCAGCAATTTTAGTAGTCACGCACAGGTGTATTGAAGGTGCCAAAATACCTTTTATATCCGTATACATTTTCAGATACGTTTTTTTTTTTTTTTTTCACTTGGCGCAGACCAGCTTTGTTCATAGAGGTTAACCTTCCAGTTAAATTTGAAAAAAAATCCAGCAATTTGTAGTTCACCACAGTGTAATTATCGGTGCCAAAAATACCTTTTATTATCTTTATACATTCAGAATACGTGGTTTTTTTTCACTTTTGGTCATGTTCCCCCCCCCCCCACCCACCCAAGCTTATATAGATAGAGGTACCTTGCACGTATAATTTGAATCCCAGCAATTTGTAGTCACCACAGCTGTATTGAATAGGTGCCAAAAAATACCTTTTATTATCCGTATGACATTTCAGATACGTTTTTTTTTCACTTTGGCGCAGACCACTTTGTTCATAAGCCACCTTGGCACTTAAATTTGAATCCCGCAATTTTTGTAGTCACCACAGGTGTATTGATAGATGTCAAACATACCTTTTATTAACGTATACATTTCAGATACGTGTTTTTTTTTTCACTTGGCGCAAGACCAGCATTTTGTTCATAGAGCCACCCTTTGCAGTTAAATTTGAATCCAGCAATTTTGTAGTCACCACAGGTGTATTGATAGTGCCAAAAATATCTTATTATCCGTATACATTTCAGATACGTGTTTTTTTCACTTTTGGTCAGTCAATCTTTTGTTGATAGAGGACCTTGCACTTAAATTTGAATCACCAGCAATTTTGTAGTCACCAAACAGGTGTATGATAGGTGCCAAAAATACCTTTCTATTATCTGTATACATTTCAGATACGTGTTTTTTTCACCTTTGGTCAGTCAGCTTGTGTGTGATAGAGGTACCTTGCAGTTAAATTTGAAACCAGCAATTGTGTAGTCACCACAGGAGAAATGATAGGTGACAAAAAAACCTTTTATATCCCGTATACATTTTTCAGATACATGTTTTTTGTTCATTTTTGTGTCAGTCAAGCTTTGTTGATAGAGGTACCTGCAGTAAAATTTGAATCCAGCAATTTTGTAGTCACCACAGGTGTCTTGATAGGTGCCAAAAAACCTTTTATTATCGTATACATTTCAGATACTTGTTTTTTTCACATTGGCGCCAGACCAGCTTTGTTCATAAAGCCATCTTGCACTTAATATTTGAATCCACAAATTTTGTACACCACAGGATGTGTTGATAGGTGCCAAAATACCTTTTATTATCCGTATACATTTCAGTTACGTGATTTTATCACTTTTGGTCAGTCACTTTGTGATAGAGGTAGCCTTGCACTTAAATTTGAATCAGCAATTTTGTAGATCACCACAGGTGTATTGAGATAGGTGCCAAAAATACTT
Source organism: Phyllomedusa bahiana (assembly GCA_025379985.1). NCBI lineage: Eukaryota > Metazoa > Chordata > Amphibia > Anura > Hylidae > Phyllomedusa > Phyllomedusa bahiana. Next base: position 2,277 of record JAODAL010056313.1, on the reverse strand, counting down.
TTATTATCCGTATACATTTCAGATACGTTTTTTTTTCACTTTGGCGCAGACCAAGTCTTTGTTCATAAGCCACCTTGCAGTTAAATTTGAATCCACATTTTGTAGTCACCACAGTTGTGTTGATAGGTGCCAAAAATACTTAATATCGTATACGTTTCAGATACGTGTTTTTTCACTTTTATCAGTCAAGCTTTGTTGATAGAGGTACCTTGCACTTATTTGAATCCAGCAATTTGTAGTCACCACAGGGTGTATTGATAGGTGCCAAAAATACCTTTTATTATCAGTATACATTTCAGATACTGTTGTTCTTCAACTTTGGCGCAGACCAGCTTTGTTTCATAGAGCCACCTTGCAGTTAAACTTTGAATCCTCAATTTTGTAGTCACACAGGTGTATTGTTAGGTGCCAAAAATACCCTTTTATTTCCGTATACATTGTTCAGAAACGTTTTTTTTCACTTTGGTCAGTCAAGCTTTGTGATAGAGGTACCTGCACTTAAATTTTGAATCCAGCAATTTTGTAGTCACCGACAGTGTATATTGATAGGTGCCAAAACTACCTTTTATTATCCGGATACATTTCAGATCCGTGCTTTTTTCACTTTGGCGGCGGGCCAGTGTTTAGTTCATAGAGTACCTTGCAGTTAAATTTGAATTTCACAATTTTGTAGTCACCACAGGTGTATTTGATAAGGTGCCCAAAATACCTTTTTAATTAATCCGTATCCATTTCAGTTCCGTGTTTTTTTCACTTTTGGGCGGCGGGCCAGCTTTTCATAGAGGTACATAAGAGTTAAATTTTGAATCCAGCAAATTTTTGTAGTCACCACAGGTGTATTGCTAGGTGCCAAAAATAACGTTATTACCGTATACATTTCAGATAGGTGTCTTTTTTCACTTTGGCGCAGGCCAGCTTTGTTCATCAGATCCACCTTGCAGTTAAATTTGAATCCAGCAATTTTGTAGTCACCACAGGTGTATTGATAGTGCCAATATACCGTTTTATTATCCGTCTATACAATTTCATATACGTGTTTTTTTCATGTGTGGTGTGGTGTTTTCTTTGGCGCAGGCCAGCATTGTTCATAGAGCCACCTTGCAGTTTAAATTTGAATCCAGCAATTTTGTAGTCACCACAGGTGTATTGATAGGTGCAAAAATACCTTTTATTACCCGTATACTTTTTAATGGTTTTTTTCATTTTTGGCGCAGGCATTTGTTATAGAGGACCTTGCATTAAATTTGAATAGCAATTTTGTAGTCACCATGTGTATTAAGTCCCAAAAATCCTTTTTTTATCCGTTAAATTTCAGATACGTGTTTTTTTCATTTTGGGCAGAAAATTTTGTTTTAGGGGGCCTTGCATTATTTGAATCCCAGCAATTTTGTAGTCCCAAGGTGTATTGATGGGTCCCAAAAATCCCTTTTTTACCCGTATACTTTTAGATAGTTTTTTTTTCTTTTTGGGTCGGGAAAAAGCTTTGTTAAAGTACCTTGATTTAAAAATTTGAATCCAAAATTTTTTAGTCCCCAGGGTTTTTGTAGTGCCAAAAAAATTTTATTATCCGTATACATTTCTTTTTTGTTTTTTTTTCACTTTGGGCACCCATTTTGTTATAGAGCCACCTGCATTAAATTTGAATCCAGAATTTTGTAGTACACAGGTGTATTGATAGGTCCCAAAAAATACTTTTATTTCCGTAAATTTCAAATAGTGTTTTTTCACTTTGGCAGCCAGTTTGTTATAAGGAAACCTTGCTTAAAAATTTGAATCGCAATTTTGTAGTCCACCACGGGTGTATTGTAGGTCCCAAAAATACCTTTTATTTGATACATTTCAGATACTGTTTTTTTCATTTTTGGGGCCCCTTTTTTTCTTTGTTATGAGACCTTGCTTAAATTTGTCCCAGCAATTTTGTAGTCACCACGGTGTATTATAGGTCCCAAAAATACCTTTTTTTATCCGTATACATTTAGATATTGTTTTTTTCACTTTGGGGGCCAGGGAAGCTTTGTTAAGGGGCCCCCTTGCAAAAATTTTGAATCCAGCTTTTTGTAGTCCCCAAAGGTGTATTGAAGGTCCCAAAAAAATACATTTATTACCCGTATACTTTCAAAATAGTGTTTTTTTCCTTTTGGGGCAGCAAGCTTTGTTAAAAGGGGGTCCTTGCATTTAAATTTGACCCCGCAATTGTTGTTCACCACAGGTGTATTTTTGGGTCCCAAAAAAACCTTTATTATCCGTTAACATTTCAGATTTTGTTTTTTTTTTTTC
>JAODAL010056312.1:0-23360 GCA_025379985.1 Phyllomedusa bahiana | reverse complement strand
TTTTGTAGTTTATTGTGTATATTTCTACCTTCCTTATTAAAAAATAAAATATACAGTTAAAAAAAGAAAATCAGTGCTATGTAGACTATGCAGACAGGGTACCGTCGGATTTTCAGCGGATTCAAAATACTGAATCCGCCGACAATCTGCGCAAAACCCTGTACTGTGTAGATATACAGTAGCCTTATGGACGTGCCTGTTTTAAGCATTGTAAGATCTGTATCTTGCAGAAACAGGATCAAAATAATAAATCTGATTTTGGTCAGCTAATATTCAGTAGCACTACTATATTATGTCCCACTGTGCAACACAAGAGCCATTCCCAGATCACTAATGTATAAAGATCTTTCCATGGCGAGATACAAAGTGCAGTATTATTTGTGGTTTTCCTATGTTATCTGGGGAAGAAAATTCAGTAATCAGTAATGTGTAGCTGTTATAGAAGCAATTCTCTAATGGTCACTATGCAATGTGCAGACCACAAATGATGTCTATGATTAGCTGATATACAGCAAGGCTTAAAGGTTATTCACAGAACAATCAACACACACCACTGTGTAGTTTGGTTGCTAAGCAAACATCCCTCGTCAGTAAGAATTCAGCCACAATTCCGTGTTTTCTAGGTACAGAGAAACATCTTTAAAGTTGCTTTAGCAGAGAAACATAAACATCCTTGTATTTTAAGACAATGCATAAAAAAGACAAACTGCTGATTCCTGCCTAGCATAATAATGTTGAAGATTAATGGTGTACATTCTGAGAATACCATATAAAGTGAGTTATTTCATTGCAAACAGCTACAGCTATTAACATACACAGATAGCATTGATTATCCAGTGCTGATATAAGGGCGTATTGACACAGTAATAGTGAAGTTGTGAATAGCAGCAGATGGAGGAAAAAACTGGTGCTAAAAGTATTGAAGGAAATATGAACTTCTGAAAAGATAGGAACACTATAAGTGGATAAACTTATTCTATCTTCTTACAACCTATGCTATAAAAAATGTTACTTCTGAACCTTGCCAAAGAGGCAAGTCGGCATTTCACTGTTGAAAATACAATTTTAGTTTTGCAGCTGAGGATCCTGGAGATGTTTGTTTCTTAAAGGGGTTTTGCCATAATCTAATGTTGACGTGGGATCCTCCAAAATGGGTATTTAAATACTTTTCTAAATATATGTCACTCAAAAAGTGAAGCCTGTGAGAGCTACAGTCTTCCTTACATGCCCTTAGTTTCCTGACTGTTTACATTAGATACGACCAGGAGCTGACAGGAGCTGATCTGGCTGTGCTTGTGTTGGTGGCACTTCTTATCTGACGGCAGGGAACATGAACAAGCTTTGAAGGGACTGGGGAGAAAAGAACCTGCGTCTTTTGTATAGAGAATCCACTGGTTGTAATGTAATTATCTGAGTAAACATGCAGACACTCCCTGCTCAGCCCTTCCACCCCACCCTCCACCCCTCCGCAGCAGTTCGGGAACAAATGAAAGAACGCTGCCTGCTCGGAGCTTATCTTCTCTCCTGAGCAGATAAGAGGGAGAAACTTGTGCACAATACAGTTATCTCTGTGGATTAGCCAAATAACATGTTTGCTCAAGTACAGAGACTGAATATCAGGAACATGCATGGGAGGTGGAGCGATGACATCACAGAGGAGGTACTTGTTTTTTTAAACACAGAAACACAACGCCCCTTTTTCAAGCCTCAAGAGGGGAGTATCAGCCTGTTAGGTGAGGAACTCACTTCTTGGCAAAACCCCTTTAAAGGGGTTGTCTCACTACAAAGATCATAGTTCAAAATGAGGCGACCAAAAATCTAAGCATGTGCGTCCGTGGTTAGCATTAGCAAAGTGTGATGGTTTTAGAGAATGGGCTGGTTTACTTGTCCTTAGCAACGGAGTTTCTTTACAGGTCGGGTAACTCCCTGCTACTTTATTAGTGGCTGCCAGCAGAGTTGTGTGCCGGCCAGGTCGCGAACGGAACACGCACATACAGGAGATGCAGAGAACTGGTCGCGGCCGGTAGCGCGCAGGGGGACGTGTATAAGAAGCGTGCACGGACGAGAGAGAGAAAAACACAATCATCGGCAGTCCCACGTAAAACAGCAGTCCCATGTACATTGCCAGTCCCACAGCAGTCTAACATTGGCAGTCCCATGTAAGAAGTGCAGTCTTACATCGGCAGTTCCATGTAAAAAAACAAGCACAGTGGCAGCTGAGGCAATGAACTGTGCAGGACACATTTTCATTCACTGACTGCAATCAGTGGTTGAAGCGGCAGCTGAGGCAATAAACTGTGCAGGACACAGATCTGCAGTCAAATGTAAACACAAACAGGTAAAACATAATCTGCAGAGAGAGACAGACAGAGGAAAAAAGTCACCCATCTTTCCCAGAGTCCTGAATGTCAAATGCCCATTCTAGTTACAAAGTATGTAGACAAAGCGAGAAATTTAGATATAAACTACCGAGTTACACTTAGCTTTTCACTTCCAATGATTCCAATGACAGCTGAGAACCTCTCCCTTCCCCCAGCTCACACAGAATTAATCCTCATGTGCACACTGTGGGGCCCTGTCTGCAGAGAGAGAAGATACTCCCTGCTGGGAGGAAAAACACGCCCCTCCATTTCACAAGCTCTCCTTAGCAACCAGCATAAACGCCAAATGCTAAAACGAGACAACCCCTTTAAAGAAGACATGTGACATCTCCTGACATGTCTGTTTTAGTAAATACTTGTGTTCCCTGTGAAATAACAATTCTGGAGCCTCTTCTCTTATATCTTTGTGTCTGTTATTCCTCCTAGAAATGTATTTCAGAATCTGGCAGATGGGTGTCACCAATTAGGGGTGTGTCATTGCACAGTCTGACATTGTCCAATTGTTGCCAAAGTCAGTGTATGCAGGGACACACCCCTTTGAAAACTAAAATGGAAACACCCTTCTGACAGATTCAGTAATACATTTTTAGATGGAATAACAGGACAAGCAAAAACAGGGTTATAAGAGAAGATGCTCCAGAATTTATAGTTTTTTTTTTTACTTGCAACACAAGGATTTACTAAAACAGCCACAGGTCTTCTTTAAACTAAATACCCTGATGTGTTATCCTGCTGCACAGCTGTGTATTTGGATCGTTTACTTATTTTTCTATCCTGGTTAGAACCAGTGTGCACTGTTCTGTGAAAGAAGTATTGCTCACCCTTGTAAGATATCCTGTTTCTTGGCAATTTACTACTTGAATAGCCTTCTGCAATAGACTGATGAGTTTTCAGGTAATTTTGAGATTTTAATCAAACCCACAAATGCTGACACTCCAGATACTCAAACGGGGCTTTCTAATGATGAATTAGCCTTTTACAATGATAAATTAGAATTAGCTAACACAATGAGCTATTGGAATATAGGAGTGGTGGTTGCTGAAACAAGGTCTTTCTATGTATGTAGTCTATTAAAAATCAGATGTTTTCACCTAAATAAGTAACCTAAAATATCTGAAAATTCACATATGTTTCTAGCACAGTCTGTTGCTGCTTTCCAGAGATATGAAGGTAGTGAGTCACAGCCAGGGCTGCCATCAATCATCTATCAGCCATTTCAGGGCCCCATACAGTCAAAGCAAATGGGCTTCCGACCCATTACTTAATCCAATCTTTTATCATATCAGCGGCCCACTTTTAGAGCAGGGGCCTTTGTATTTCTTACTTTAAGGGTAAAACTAGAGGAGTGGCCAGCCACACATGGCCGAGACCACGTTCCCATGTGGCCACCAATAGCCACATGAGTTTGATGGTATCTCATGCGGTTACTTTCAGCTGCGTGGGAGCATGGTTCTCTCCCACAACACAACCACACTGAAATGGGATTTGAATTCCTATACATAGTCTTAGTGTTCTGACTTTAAATAAAAAGTCTGCAACTACATGAAATAACAAAAAGTAACATACTCACCTTTGTATTCTCCACCGCTATGGAGTGAAAGCTGCAGTGGTGTCTTTAGTCTCTATTTACTTACTACAATGCCAGTCATCGCATAACCACCACAGCCAATTAGTGCTGTTATGGAATGTATTAGGTGAAATGTCTATTTCACCCACAAGATGGCTCCTGTGTCCAGAGACACCCTGTTGTGCCAAGAAGATAACTTTAAGAGTCAATATGGCGCGGCCTCTCAGAAGTTGAAACAAAGACAGGGTGGCACTAAATCTATCCTTGATAAGGTGAACCCATAGAGAGGGAGGATGTAAGTCACATGTTGCCTATGGAAGGTTTGTCCACGCCCAGCTATAAGAACTTGTGTTTTGTAATAAAACAGAGAACTTATTAGACTGTAGATTGCTAGCTTGTGATTTCTTTGGCACGTGCCATTCAATATACTGATTTGACCCCCCACTAGGACGTCGAGCCCCTTTGCGGTTCCGTCTACAACAGTGCTATGTCACTGACTTCAGCACTCACGCACTGTTCACTTCCTAAATAGTGATGTTAATGGAATGTCAAAAGTTTTAATGTATGTTCACACAACGGATTTTAGCGTGAAATTCAAGGTGGATTCCACATCAAATTCAAGGTCAATATTCTTGTGCAAACAGACTCCCATTCATACGAATGGGCAGTCACAGTGCAGTTCACTATGTAAACGACACAGCAAATTTTCCACACCACGGATTTCAAATTTGTTGTGTGGAAACAAAAATGGACATTTGCTTGGGCAGCCGTGATGTGGGTTAGCCCTATGGAAATGAACCCATGTACAAATCTGAAATGAAAACCGCCTCTGCAAATTCTAGGCAGAAATCTGAATTATCTAGGGGATAACACATTAAGTTTGTCCGACATCGGCCAAAAACCCGACAAGTGAACATGCCTTTATGCCAACCAAAACTGAAGAAGTAAATAGTTTATACACCATGTAGACAACATCAAAGATAAGTATATATGTTTGTATGTATATATAGCTATTTTATGCAGTTGCAGACTATTTTTATTGTTATTTATCTCCTTTAAGAACAACAATCCCTTTACGATTCCGAATTATATTAAGGGATTTCCCAACATGAACAGTGGTAGTTTCACAGAGATTGCTCCTTTTTGTATAAGAAAAATGATGGTTTTCCTAACATGCACTACTAGGCAGGGTTCACACGGCAATAATTGCGGGACGTATTTCGCCCGCAATTACGCCATGTGCTTCGGGAGTGGGGGCAGGGCGGGGGGCGGCAGCCCGCCAGCCCATAGACATTCATTACTAGTAATTGACATGTCACTTATCTCCCCGTTCATTGTATTGTACGAGCGGGGAGAGGAGACGTAATCCATAGTTCTCTCTGAGAACTGTGGATTACCGTATTGAATGGGATGTATTTCACCTCGTATTTAGCGCAGTACGGCGCAAAATACGGGGTGAAATATGTCCCATTGTAAGCCGTGTGAACTTGTACACCGTTTCGTGCTGCCCAAACCACGGAGGTGTGTTTATCTATGGCACTTCACAGAATACACACTTTGTAACTGAGGTGGGCATCAGGAGAACCACAGCAGATAGAGGAGTTAAGTCTAATGTGTGGCTTCTCTCCTCCCTGCCCCACTCAGTATAATGGACAGGTTTTGTAACCCTTTGCATAACAGGAGAAAGACCTACGCTAAACTGGGCAGGGAGAAGCCACACATAGGACTCTTCTTCCCTGGCTGTACTTGGTTCAGTTTCACAGTGAGCTTTACTCTCAAATTCCACAGCGATTTGGATAAAACATATCTTACCGAGACAAGGACACCTGCAGTTATTTAATGCTGTCCGTGGTTGAGGCAGCATGGTACAGCTGACGGGTTCCCTTTTATCACATCACATGAGCAGTGCACAGTCTCCTGTTAGCATACACTGTACTACAAATTTTCGAGTTGTCAGGTTCAGTTATGAAATGAGTCATTTCTTAATGATTTTGATCTCCTGAATTCAAATCTGACAATGAAAATGTTTAGTCGGCTCTTGTTTCTATGACATAAAATGTTTTTCTTTTACGACTACATATAATTAATGTATTAAAGTTTCAGCACTTTAAACATTATTTTTGCAAATATAAAGATGCAGAATATTTTGTAAAACCAATGTTCTGATATTTTCTTAGAGGAAACTTAGCAACAATTCAAATAACTAAAGCATGAGAAAGGCATATAACAAAAGTCGGCTCACCTCTCCTGGACTTGCTTCCACGATAGGTAATGCACGAGGATCCACACGCTGTAGCTTCGTCGCGTCGGACTCACCGCCGGCCGGGCGGAAACATAACTATGCACAAACGGATATCCGGGTATAACTCCCGCACGAGACAAGCACCTTCCAGAGATCCAGAGTCCGGATGAGTTCCAATAAAGTTACAATAAAGATTGCTGTTTTACAATAAAGATTGCTGTTTTACCGTCATCTGGACTCTGGATCTCTGGAAGGTGTTTGTCCCGTGCGGGAGTTATACCCGGATATCCGTTTGTCCATAGTTAACTAAAACATGTCTAAACACTGTTGTGAATTATTAACAGTTACAGAAATTGGTCCTCATTCAGTGACAACTCGTTTTTGCTTGTCTCTTCTACTCCTGCATTGGATCATCTTACGACTGTCCAACAGTAATCTGCAAGCGTTGTTGGATTCCATTTTCTTTGATATCTTTTCTCCATAGCCGCAATTCCTTGGTAAAATCTCTAATCGTGCTCATCATTTCATTGCTCTGCAGTTTGGTGGAAATAAGTCTAGATGCGAAAGTAAGAAATGAATCTTAAAGGACATGTTACAGCCAATATCTTTATATGTTTTGAGTAGATTTTTCCAGCAACTCTTCAGTTATTTGCTCTTGAGTTTCCCAAAAAGATAGTTACCACTAATGTGAATACTACCCATGCAGCCTTTTCTTTTCTCAACAACAAACGGAGAAACTCTTAATCTCGATGAATCTTACGAATCTTAGGTCCAACAAAGACTCTTTCCTTTTTCTTTGTTGGAAATGTATCAATGAGATACTTGAATGCTTTTGCATTTTTATCCATTGCCTTGACAAAGTTCTTCATTAGGGCCCACTTGATATACCCTGGTGGTAACACAATCTGATGTGGGTCACCAAGTGCGGGATGCAGGACATTATTACTCCCTGGCTTACGTGAATGTCGGAGAGGTCATTCCCTTTTATTGTAGTGATAATTCTCTTGCACGACTATCCCACTCACACTGAAAGCAGCAGTACTTTGTGTATTCATCCTGGAGAGGGCAATCACTTCTAAGTCTCCACAGCGGCCCCTCAACATCTGTTCCATGTAGTCATAGGTTTCTTTCATGTGGACCGCATAACCAACTGGAATTTCTTAATGAGGGCACCATACAGAAATAGTAACTGGTAGTGTGATCGGTTTGCTGTCTCCAGATCATTGGGACTGCAAAAGCCATAGACACATCTTCCCCATGCAACCACTGGGGAAGATTTGATGCATATCTATTGCATATGTGTGTAGCCCAACTCTCGTTCTTTTCTCCTATTCTGCAGCCAAAATATAGTTTGAAGTCTTTCATTTTCATGGTAGTCAAGTTTCGCCTTTGTGACACCATAGTGACTTCTCCGCATATGTATCTAAAACTATCCGCTTTGTTAATGCAAGAATGAGGAATATCTGAAAAACTTATAGAAAACATGTTAATATGCCAAGAAACTAAGCTAAGAAATTTTAAACTGTATATCTTACACATAGAGCTTATATAAAAATAGGTGATACAATTAATAAGTCACCGAAACGAGTTGGCATTTTTAGATTGGTCACATTAAGAGAAAAGTATACTGAAGGCTCCATAGACTATACAGATGGTGTAATAGACTAGCTACTAACAATGCAATAATGATGACGCAATTTTTCTATAAAGTACCTCCTCTGGACTTTGAAAATTACAGCCAATTAGCAAATTTAAGCTAACCATATTTGTATTCAGCCCCACAAAATTAGTTAAGTTCAACTATTTTCATCTCTAAACCTATTTGGCTGTAGAACAGTGTTAACTATACTCTTAGCCTTTTAAATTTAAAATTTTACCCTATGTTTGTATGTTTTTCCTTGCATTGTTACTGCACTGTGTAGCATAAAAAAGCTAGCTGTATTACTACTAATTAGCTGCTAGTGTTTTCTATAGCTCAGAGTCTGCAGCATATTATCTGACTGAATAGAAGAAAAAATAAAGACATTGCTAAGTGAGACTAACTTAGAATAGTAATGTAGGTAACACAATCTCAAGTACTATAGAAAAATAGTGTTGGCTGAATATACTGAGCTATGGTGACACTAATTAAATACATAGTCTATAGTTCATATAAACAGACTGGGTAGGTCATAAGGATTTTGTCTTTATTTAAATGGTGAACAGTTGGCAATGTAAACAGCTGGCAACATCACAAAATAACGAAACAATGTACTTGAAATTGGATCATCTAAAATGTAACGAAAATATCCAATTTCTTGATGAACTAAACAGATTTGAGCTGGTCTCAAATAGAAGGGTGTAATGAGCCACATGGGTAAACCTGCTTGGTAAACTGCAGGATGGGCTCAAACACACTGGCATGGGGCCTGAATGGCATCAGACAGGGTTTCCTTTATTGTGGAGGTTTGCAGCGACTATGTAGTGCTGCATTGGCACCGTTGGCCAACATAAGAAATTTCAGGGTCCCATACAGCCAAATTTCTTTGTGTGCAAAGAAACATGCAATTTTACCCTTGTTTTGGGATGGAGAGTTAGAGGAGGTTTGAGTTTACGGTGCATTTCAATTGCCATTATCCCTATTTTTTGGTCAAGGTCACGGGTGATGGTAGTGGATCCTCTAGATCACCGCAAGAGATAACAATGGACCACAGGAAGTGGGGTATAAAGAGCCCCCCCAGTATTCATCATAGCTCGTTGCAAGGCAGTAAGGACTTTGTAGCAGGGAACTCCCAGGTTGCTACACCTGATGTGGCCCCTCACGGTGACGTCGAAGATGCAACCGTGGTACACGAGGAGCAGGCAAGAAGTGGTTGGTGGACAGGCAAAAAGGTCAGGGCTGGCAGCAGACAAACATGGTGACAAGCAGAGGTCAAAGTCTGGATAGCATAAACGTGAACACAGTAGACTCTAGGAAGATACACCAATACACACTGGCAAGGTACATTAGGAAACGTGATGTAATAAAGGGTCCAGCACTCTGTAATTGGAAATTAGTGGTGTGCTGGCCCTTTAAATTTCTTAGAGTCGTGAGCGGGTGCGCACTTGCTGGCCAAAGACAGCAAGCGGGAGCTGAGCTAGAGTGGGGACTAGAAAGTAAAAGCGGCTCTGGGGAACAGAGACACGAGCATGTCCACGGTCCGGAACGGAGACTGTGGACGCGCATCGTGACAGTCAGTACATATACAAGGGCCAAAAAATACTGCCACATCAGTAAAACATATCACCAACATATAGTCAGTAACTAATACCATTGTAATGTTACTGACCAAACCAGTATACAAAGACCAATATTACCTATGACAACAATATGCAAAGACTAAATAATACTGCCACATGTCACTGCCATATAGTGACTGATTAATACTACCATAATGTTACTGACAGAATCAGTATACTAAAAGAAGTATTACCGAAAACAACAATATACAAGGACCAAATAATACAGCCACACCATGACCACATATCGCCACCATAAAGTAACAGAATGATACCATCATGTTGTTACTGACTATAAACCATTACTCTAAGACCATTATTACTGCCATACAATGACCATTTAGTGGTAGATACCAGTTGCACCCATGTGCTCTGGAGACTTATAAGTGATTACAGTAAAGTTACGTCCAGGGACTCACAGGTGACGTCTTCTTTGAGAAGTTGTTCTTTTTTCCCTTTCTTCTCCTTTCAGCCTAGACCACTGTAATGTTTCCTTCCAGCCACAAATTTTCCTTGCAGAATTTTTCTTATAAACATGTTAAACTCCTCACTTTTCCAGCATCTCCGTACATGTTCTCCATGTCTATACAAATTCCCCATGCATTGAGCCTCAAATGATAATAATGCCCATTCTTTGTGCCCCACACAATAAAGTACCTTCAAATAGTAAATGTGCCCCTAGATGGTTATAGGGCCCCCATTTGTGACTCTAGTAGGTAGGCAAAACCCAAAAAAAGGGTAGGTACATTCCCCATATAGTAGGTAGCCACAAATTAAGCATTCATATAAGTAGGCAAATTCTTCCTATTAAGTAGTTAAAGCCTCCAATTAGGTATTAGGAAGAAATTAGGTAGGCTCTAAATAGGTAGGCCCCTATTAAATAGAAGCCCATCATTAAGTATGTAATTGTCCAGTAGGTAGGTATATAAACCCCCATTAATTGGGCAATCCCCCATTAGGTAAGTAGGTAAGCCCCCCATTATGTAGGCCAGCCCTTTATAGGATCAGTTCACCACAGGCAGCCCACCAGTCAAGTGGTTTATGCTGCCCTATCTGAGAGTAGGATGTGATGGAGGGAGAGAAGCTGAGCTTTGTGATATATAGGTTTATAAGATTTGTAGCTAGATTTCTGATTAAAAAGCAGAGAAAATACTAACTGGACTCCTTAAGAGTCAATGAGAGTCCTGCCTACCCCACCCACATGCAGTGACTGACAGCTTTTCCTGCATTATTGATGTACAGAGCAATCAGCTAATCACTCAGAATTCTTGCTACAAATCATATAAACCTATATATAATAGAGCTCTGCTTCTCGTCCTCTATCACATCGTGCTCTCATATGGGGCAACATATTCCTTTAAATCCATTAGTTAACTATCTGTAAGTAGTTCCCTTAGTAGGTAGGACCGTACGGCTCCTGCTAGGTATGTAGGTAGGAACCCAGGTAGGTAGATAGGGCCCACATAATTAGATAGATAAGTAGGACCCTTGATAGTAAGTTAGGTGGGGCCCCTGGCAGGTAGACAGAACCCTTATAGTTAGGAAGGTAATGGAGCCCCTGATAGTATGAAATCCTGGTAGTTAGAGCCGCCATAATTAGGTTAGAAGATAGGGCCCTGGGTAATTATATAAATAAATAAATTAAAAAAAGAATAGACCTCACCTCCCTCTGTTTCCCTGCTGGCTTTTTCAGGCCCAAGGCAGCCTATGATCTACTAGCATAATATGCAGCGACATCAATACACTACCTGTGTCGGGACGCCCCTGCCTATGTCTTGCAGGCCATAGGCATAAAGCAGCTTAATGGGGCACAATAGGAGCTATCTGCTTGGCAGGGGAATGGGGTGAGGTGAGTATTATTTTTTTATTTTCAAGAATAGAGGGGACCACCTACCTACTATGGCGGGCATATATAACTTCCTATCTAAATAAGGCGGTTGTGCCATGAAATATATTTATTACCTATCCATATGACAGGTGATAAATGTCTAATCACTGGGGTTCCCGGTACCTTAATCCCCACTGATTGCTAAAATGGGCTTCTTGACTGTCTGACCTATGGGGGCTGCCAAATGCTGTACTAGGTCATCTCCGTCACTCCCATAGACTTTGAATGGAGCAGCAGTGCACATGTTCGACTGCTGCTCCACTCAAATCATTCCATCGACATAGCAGTATACAGGCTTGTTTTTGGGGGACAATGTGGATTTTTGCAGCATTATTTGTTCTAGTATCACATCAAGAGTATGTATTTATTTTATCTATTTGAATAATGCTGACATATTCCACATGGCTGTACAGAGAACATCATCACTCACATTGATCACAGTCCCAATTAAAGTGTGGAACGAAACGTACATGAACATGCAAGCTCCATGCAGATGCTGTCCTTGGGTAGACTTGAACAAAGAACCCAGTGCTGCAAGGCAACAGTACAAAACACTGAACCACGATCCAAATTTATTCTCCACATTACGTTCTTTTAGCATGTAATTTTAAAGCATATTTGATTCCTCTTTAGAACTTCTCGGTTATTAATCTAAATAGAGAAGAATCAAAGTGCCTGTTAATGGGCTTAATGTGATTATTAATTTATGGAAGCAGGAATTAATTAAAATTTATTGATAAAAATATATGGAAGATTAAAGAGAAAATCATTAAAATAATAGATCTAGATGTTCTCAGTGACAGAGATCAAGAACTTAAAATGAAATTCAATAAATATGAAGACAATGCATTGAAATACCAATTCATTGTTCATTGAATGCTTGAAAAGATCACCCTCTTATCCATATACTTGTAGGAGACCTATCCAAAAACACCACTTCTCAATGCAAATTTAGTCATCTCAAGGTAGTTTCACTGTACAGCGATCCCTCAGCATACAACAATAACCCCTTAAGGACCTTGCGGTTCTTTTTGGTGGACATGTTAGTTTTTTCCTCCTCGCCTTCCCAGGGCCGTAACTTTTTTATTTCCCCCCCTACATAGATATATGAGAGCTTTTATTTTGTGGGACAAGATGTACTTTCTAATGGTGTCATTCACCGCACTATAGTATATACTGGGAAACCGCAAAAAAATTCCAAGTGGGCAAAAATTTGAAAAAAACTGTACTTGCGGCATGTTTGCGGGAGTTTTTTTCAGGGTGTTCACTCCACGTTATAAATGTGTTCTCTGTATTCTGCAGGTTGATATGATTCTGGCAACACCTAACATGTAGGGTTTTCGTTATGTTATAGTACCGTAAAAAAGTCCAAACATTTTCTGTTTTTGAAATTTCTGTGGTGGCGCCATTTCCTGCAACCAATAATTTTTTTGTACTAACGCCTACAGACTTGAATGAGGGGGCATTTTTAGTGGGGTTAAGTGCACTTTTAATTGCTAGTAGTTTGGAATACATGCGACTTTTTTGATTTCCCACTTTTATTCCAATTTTTAGGGGACATGAAATGACCCAAAAAACTATTTTTGCGTTTGGAATTTTTCTTCTTCTATGGTGTTCAGTGTACGGGATAAATGATGTTATATTTTAATAGATTGGAATTTTTTGGACATGCTGATACCAATTATGTGTAACTTTGTAATTTCTTTTTGATTTTTAAAATGGGAAAAGGGAAGTGATTTGAACTTTTAATTTTTTTTCTACACTTTTAAACATTTTCTTTTTTACTTAAACATTAAGGGCGACATGTATGAACGGGGCTGCGCCAGAATTCTGGCTTCAAAAAGCTGTAGTAGACCAGTTTTATAGATGTATGAACAGGCGTATTCCAAACTTAGGCATGATAAGTGCCTCAATACCGCCCCAAAGACACTTTTTAGTGCGCCAAGGGTTTGGGGCGTTGTGGGGGCGTCGCACCATATTAGTAGATGTAGACACATTTATGATTCTTTGACGCCAAATCTTGGCACAGAACAGTTAGAACAGCAAGACCAGGGTAAAGGTGGTGCCTGAGCCAGACTTGTCATATTGGCACTAGACTGCGCCTGTATGTATGACCTGCAGAAGAACATGGTCACACATTCTGGTGCAGTCTATAGTACCTTAAAGCGATTTAGAACTGGTCTATCAGGGCCAGAATTCATACATGTCGCCCTAAGTTCCCCTAGGGCGCTTGAACACTAGGGACTAGGGAGTGCAATCTTTTTTTACAGCTTAATGCATTGTATAGACAATGCATTAGGGTTAGAGATGGGTGAATCGATTCTAACGAAGTGGAATTCGTTTAGAATTTCAGGAAAACTTTGATTTGAACCAAGTTGAAGTTTGGGGTGATTCGTAGGAACGAAGCATATTTTTAATTGATAAAATGGCCGCAAGCACATGGCGTTACATGGAGCAAAGAAGTCTGGGAGGAAGAAAGCAACATCCTCAATGACGTGCAGAGATGAAGCCAATCAGAGACCGGTGGGAGTCTGTGACGTTACCGCACTATATAAGTCTGGACGCGATGCTGGCAGCTCACACTCCTCTCTCTGTGTCGTGCTGTAGCTGCTACAGTAGCTGAGATCTCACACAAAAGAAATAACTTTTATACAGCAAATTTTTGGGGGGGTGTCACAGCTTTTCTCAGAGACTGCTTCTCTTGCGTTCTAATTTTGATTTTGTGGGTTATTGGAATTGAAGTCCAGTGTGCGTCCAATGCAGCTGCATATACACTCACCGGCCACTTTATTAGGTACACCTGTCCATCTGCTCGTTAACACTTAATTTCTAATCAGCCAATCACATGGCGGCAACTCAGTGCATTTAGGCATGTAGACATGGTCAAGACAATCTCCTGCAGTTCAAACTGAGCATCAGTATGGGGAAGAAAGGTGATTTGAGTGCCTTTGAACGTGGCATGGTTGTTGGTGCCAGAAGGGCTGGTCTGAGTATTTCAGAAACTGCTGATCTCCTGGGATTTTCACGCACAACCATCTCTAGGGTTTACAGAGAATGGTCCGAAAAAGAAAAAACATCCAGTGAGCGGCAGTCCTGTGGGCGGAAATGCCTTGTTGATGCCAGAGGTCAAAGGAGAATGGGCAGACTGGTTCAAGCTGATAGAAAGGCAAACAGAGACTCAAATAGCCACCCGTTACAACCAAGGTAGGCAGAAGAGCATCTCTGAACGCACAGTACGGCGAACTTTGAGGCAGATGGGCTACAGCAGCAGAAGACCACACCGGGTGCCACTCCTTTCAGCTAAGACAGGAAACTGAGGCTCCAATTTGCCCAAGCTCATCGAAATTGGACAGTAGAAGATTGGAAAAACGTTGTCTGGTCTGATGAGTCTCGATTTCTGCTGCGACATTCGGATGGTAGGGTCAGAATTTGGCGTCAACAACATGAAAGCATGGATCCATCCTGCCTTGTATCAACGGTTCAGGCTGGTGGTAGTGGTGTCATGGTGTGGGGAATATTTTCTTGGCACTCTTTGGGCCCCTTGGTACCAATTGAGCATCGTTGCAACACCTTGTGGAATCTATGCCACGAAGAATTGAGGCAGTTCTGAAGGCAAAAGGGGGTCCAACCCGTTACTAGCATGGTGTACCTAATAAAGTGGCCGTTGAGTGTACATTTTAATGCTATCTGCTCAATTCTGTAGCACATTGAATATCCAAGGGTTAACTAAGCCTGTTTTTGCTGTTATATTCAGTTAAAGAAACAGCGTTTTTACAATCCACATACCAGTTAATTTTTGGCTGCTCATTTCTTTTGCGCAATTTATATCCAAGGGTTAATTAAGCGTGTTTGTGCTATTGTAGTCAGTAAAAGAAACAGTGTTTTTCAACGCCAAAGAAGAAATTTTTCCTGTAGCATAATTTATATCCGAAGGTTAATTAAGCGTGTTTCTGCTTTTGTAGTCAGTAAAAGAAACGGTGTTTTTCAACGCCAAAGACGAAATTTTTCCTGGTGATTCCTATAGCATAATTTATATCCGAAGGTTAATTAAGCGTGTTTCTGCTTTTTTAGTCAGTAAAATACACAGCGTTTTAACACGCCACATACCAGTTAATTTTTGGCTGCTCATTTCTTTTGCGCAATTTATATCCAAGGGTTAATTAAGCGTGTTTGTGCTATTGTAGTCAGTAAAATAAATGGTGTTTTTCAACGCCAAAGAAGAAATTTTTCCTGTAGCATAATTTATATCCAAAGGTTAATTAAGCGTGTTTGTGCTATTGTAGTCAGTAAAATAAATGGTGTTTTTCAACGCCAAAGACAAAAATTTTCCTGGTGATTCCTGTAGCATAATTTATATCCGAAGCTTAATTAAGCGTGTTTCTGCTTTTGTAGTCAGTAAAATACACGGTGTTTTGACATGCCACGTACCATTTAATTTTTTGCTGCTCATTTCTTTTGTGCAATCTATATCCAAGGGTTACCCAAACTTGTTTGTTCATTTGGAGTCAAATACAGGGTCTGTATTTATCATATACAGATATCTTCATTAAACATTTTTTTAACAAACAGTATGTCAGAAAGAGAGGTGGCAGGCTATTCACATGCGAGTGGCAGTAGCACAAACATTCCTGGAGCAGGCCCAGGTCGCAGCACAGCAAGGGGACGTCGCAGCAGGGGTCACTCGATGAGGCCAGAACTGCCGGTGTCATCTAGCGGCCGTATGTTGACCAGCAACTCAAGGGTTCTTGATTGGTTCACTATGTCATCCACTTCCTCCCAGATGACATCTGACAACCCCAGCCAAGAGTCAGTGGGAACGTCAGACACAACCCTTAGTTGGCATGGCCCGGGAGCGGGTCAGCGGCCCTCACCTGTCCTCAACCCGCCTCTGTCCCATCCGGTTCCCTCAGCCAGAGATCTACTATGTGGTCTGGGCTCAGCGCCACTATACAGCGAGGATGAACAATTTGAGGAGGACAGTCAGCAGCTACTTGGCAGCGAAGAAATGGGGCCAATATCCCCTGCTTCTTGCAGTAGGCGGCAAATTATAGATGTGGAGAGTGGCATGGAAGGTCATGTTGTGAGGGGTCAGCCTCTGCATACCGAGACCGTTGAGGAGGACAGCAGTGAAGATCCAACAATAATCGATGATGATGTAGCCGACCACACTTGGGAGCCGGGTGAAGCAAGGGCTTCATCATCGTCAGAAGAAGAGGGCATCAGCTTGCGCCTCAGGAAGCAGCGCAGCCAGCAAGTGGGTGGTGTGGCCGTGAGTCAGAAGGGTAGCAGCAGTGCGAGGTCGGGAGCCAAGCGGCCACGGGGTAGAAAACCCGCTTCGCAGGTCCAAGAAAGTAGCGGCACAAGAGCTCAGCGAGGCAGCGGCAGTAGTAGTCACTCAGTGCGGAGAGTTGTTGGTAAAATCAGCTACTCGGCGGTGTGGCAGTTCTTTGCTAAGACACCGGAGGAGACGAATATGGGTATATGTCGAATCTGTGGGCAGAAAGTGAAGCGTGGCCAGGGAGCTAACGTTGGCACCACAGCCCAGCGACAACACATACAGCGTCACCATCCGGTGGCCTGGGAGAAACGTGGCTCAGATGTGGTGGTCCATCCTGCCGACGCAGCAACAGCAGCAGCAGCTCCCAGTGGCACGCATGCCATTGCAGCCAGTCAAGGCTCCACCACCTCTGCAGAAGGGAGCTGTTTCTCTTTGACATCATCTCCCGGTCCAGATGCTCCTGCTCCTCGCTACTCATGGCTCCACCAGTCGTTCAGCGAGGTGATTGCAAAGAGACAACAGTATGCGTCCAACCATCCTAAGGTGCAGAAGCTGACCGTGCTCCTGTGCAAGTTGTTGATACTGCAGTCCTTCCCTTTCCAAATGGTGGACTCTGCACCATTCAGAGAATTAATGGCCTGTTCCGAGTCGAGGTGGAGAGTTCCAAACCATAATTTATTTTCCAAAAAGGCAGTACCAGCCCTTTACAAATATGTAGAACAGAAGGTGGGCCAGTCCTTGAGTTTATCGGTTTGTTCCAAGGTGCACGGCAGCGCAGACGTGTGGAGCTGTAACTACGGTCAGGGCCAGTACATGTCCTTTACGGCCCACTGGGTGAATGTACTACCTGCCCAGCCATACCAACAACTTGGACAGGAGATGCCGCTTTCTCCTCCACGTTGTCAAACTGCTGCTCCTGTGCCAATATTCACCTCCTCCTCCACCACCACCACCATCTCAGCCTCCACAAGTGCTGCTCCATCATACCACATGTGTAGGGCACAGCGGTGTCACGCAGTTCTACAAATGCCTTGCCTCGGCGAACAAAGTCACACAGGGGAGGAACTGCTCCGCGTCATGCAGCAAGAAATCTATGTGTGGCTTTCTCTGCGCCAACTGCAAATCAGAACCATGGTGACGGACAATGGGAGGAACATGGTGTCCGCGCTGCACCGAGGAGGGATGGTCCATATGCCCTGCATGGCGCACGTGTTCAATCTGGTTGTGAAAAGGTTCCTGAAGTCTTCCACCAATCTTCAGAAGATTCTGAAAATGGGCAGGAAACTGTGCATGCACTTCATCCATTCCTCCAAAGCCAGGCACACCCTCCTCCAGTTGCAGTGGCAGAACAGCCTCCCCCAACACACGCTGATATGCGATGTTTCCACCAGTTGGAATTCCAGCCTGCACAGGTTGGACCGATTGTATGAACAGAGAAAGGCCATTAACAATTTTTTGATGATCCAGGCGGACAGGAGTACTCCCCTGTGTAACTTTGATGTCAGCCAGTGGCCGTTTGCTGAGGCCATTTGAGGAGGCCACGTTATTTGTCAGTCGCCAGGACTACGGGATAAATAACGTCATTCCACTGCTTCATGTCCTGGAAAATCTGTCAGGGCAGGGGACTGGAGACGTGGTGACTACATCTCGTGGCCACATGAGTCCGGTGGGGACTGAACTGGAGGAGGAGGACATCGAAGCACAAGCATTGTCTGGTGGAATGAGTGGTTTTTCTACCCAGGTGACAGGAGCGGAGGAGCAGGACCAGCTGGAGGAGGTAGATGGAGATTAGGAAGACGAGGCAGATGACCCGCAAGCACCGCGGCAGTATACAGTGGAGATGGAGGCACTTGTGCAGATGGCCCGCAGCATGCTGATTTGCCTGGTTAGTGACAGCTGAATAGTCACCATCCGGCAGAGGGATGACTTCTGGCTCTACACCCTATTGGACCCTCGCTACCGGTCCAAAATGGGAGCCTTTTTCCCAGCTGCTGAGAGAGAGGATAAACTCAAATACTGTAGAGAAATCCTCCATAGTCAGTTGGCCGCTGCTTATGTGCGGCATCGTCCATCCTCTGACAGGTCAGACCAGGGGGTTCCTCGGCGCTCTTGTACCACTGCCACAGCTGCTGTGGGAAGGTGGGGGGGTAGGAGCAGTACCAGCTCTATCAGCAGCAACCTTAGGCCGTGTTCACACGGCTTATTCCCGACGGATTTGTGCGCCGTAGTGAGTGCACAAATCCGCCGTGACTAAGGGGCGGGACGGGGGCGGGGCCGGAGCACGGCGGGGGCGCCGCTCCCGGCCCCATAGACAATGCATTGTTTACGGTGCGCCGTAAATAATGTGCATCTCACTTTCTCCCCCCGCGGCGGATTCGCCGAGCGGGGAGGAGCGACGGATTCCACTGTTCTCAATGAGAACTGTGGATTACCATAATTGCTGCCGCGGATTGGCGCCGTACTGAAGCGCAAATCCGGCGCGCAGTACGGCGCCAATACACGGCAGAATAAGCCGTGTGAACGAGGCCTTAGTCTGGAGTCCCTGATGAGCAGCTTCCTTCACCCACCTAGTGAGGAGGGCACTCGCCAGCAGCAGCAGGACCTGGAGCAGACCCTGAACCAACAGGTGGTGGCCTTCTTGGACAGCACTCTGCCACCACAGTTAGAAGATCCGCTGGACTACTGGGCAGTCAAACTGGATGTGTGGCCGCAACTTGCCGAGTTTGCAGTGGAGAAGCTGTCCTGCCCGGCCAGTAGTATGGCACCAGAGCAGGTGTTCAGTGCAGCGGGGGCCATCGTTACCCCAAGGAGAACCCACTTGTCCAACGGAAATGTGTAATGACTGACCTTTGTCAAGATGAATTAGGCCAAGATTTCCCACACCAATACCTTAGGCGTCAGATTACATCAGCCATGACGCCTCACCAAAACTTTGAGAAATGAGTCTGAATTCAAACTACCTGCCTCAGTGACTATTCTGATGCCGCCACCCGCCTGATGCCACACATATGGTGCTAGTTTCTCCATCTGCCTACGACCATCTTTACCAGGGACTGGTATTGCCACCCACCTCCACACTCTGTCATTGTGCCACTCTCTGACCTCATGCTGCTACTCCAGCCGTGACCTCCACACGCTGTCATTGTGTCACTCTGTGGCCTACTCTTGTTTTTGCTACCTCCAGAATTTGTCATTGTGCCACTCTCTGACCTCATGCTGCTGCTACTGTTGATGATGTCATCTCCACACTGTTTCATTGTGCCACTTTGTGGGCTCCTGATGTTGCTACAACCTCCAGAATTTGTCATTGTGCCACTCTGTGGCCTACTCATGCTGCTGCCAAGTGACCGCTGTCTCACTGGAACACCCTGTGGTTTCCTAATGCTGTTTCCACCTCCACCATTCTATGACGTTGCCACTATGTTTGGTTTTCCCCTTCTTTTCACCTGTCAGAAGGAATGGGAAGGATCAGGATTGTCTAGCTGTTTTGGCAACTATCTTAAGGGGTCCTGTACGGCTTTAAAGAAGGCAACATCCAATGCTTTATTTACTTTATTATATGAGTAACTCAATGATTTCATAAAATTACAAGAAGATAGTGTGAAATTGTGTATACTTTTGCATAACATAGATTATAAAGACAAGACACGCTTAATATTGGTTACAAAGGCAAAGCACGCAAAATAAGGATTACAAATACTTACATCACATTTATATATGGGTCAAAGCTTCATCAGGCATCTTATAAGCTTCATCTATTGGCATCAACTGATAACACGGACCAGCGAAGATAGAGAGATATTCCTGAGACAACACCGTACACGGGTGCCCCCTTATACAGGTCCAAGCTCCACCAGGCATCTTATCAGCATCATCTATCAATAACATCAGCTGCGAGAAGGGGCCAGCGAGATAGAGAGATCTACCTGGGGTATCCACACTGTGGCGGCGAGGCGTCCCTCTTTAGCCCACAGGTACAGCTACTTCTAACTTCGCAGCAAACTTTCCCAGCTTATACCTTACTTGAAACAAATGCCTGCGTAACCAAGTGTTACGCAAGCTGACAGACCAGTACTTTTCCAGTATAAGGCCTCACTCCTTCGAATGGCCAGTTCTTAAGAGGTTAACCTGGCACTGGAAAAATCCATGACTTGATGCTGTACAACTGGATTCTCATGATTTCTCTCTAAACATCGCTGGGTAGTAATTGTTTACACCAGCACAGAGCTATGTGGCTTACTCAGTACAACGCTCCCAAAACAATGAGGCCCTGATAACAACCCTCTGTGTCAATACACTGTTTCTCACAAACATTTACCAAGCGCTAGGAAAATTACAGCTTAAGATCCATTATTCTTAAAGAGATACTGACAATATGGATTCCGGATGGTCAATAAATCTCTTTGCACTACACTAGCCAAAAGCAGGAGTGGATACAGAACACAGAAGACATGCAAATATCCCATTTACTGGTCATCTCTGTTTTGGATCAACTCCTGTTTGTTTTTGGCCTTAGCAATACTGATGGATTATTGACCGATTGAAAGCGGACACTGACAGATGAAAGGAAGGGCAAAATGATCAGAGAGGTCAATGCAAAATTACTGCCGACACCCTCTCCACTCATTCGGGGGGCCTCTACATGTATCAGCATTTAACAGAACAGGTTCTATCTGTGACGGTTTAAAGCTCTGGCCTCATGGCGTGACCCCTGCTGTGACGTCCCCTTACTGTGCTGAGACCTGTGCCGGCTCCAGTAACCTACTACTGTGTTCTTTGACGCTATGGTAGGATCTTAGCCCCTCAGCTTGTTTTTTTCCAGCTGTCGCTGCAGTGACTTTATCAGGCTACATTCCCGCTTCAGGTTTTTTGTCAGTTTTGCCCCTGTAAGTGCATAGTGAATTTTAGAGAGACGCGATTTTAAGAGCGGCGGCAGTCATGTGCGTGTCATACTAAAACACAGCATTGTATGAAGACCAAACCAAGCTCCCTCTGTATATTTAAGCATGGCAAAAGATTCTACAACACCCTGCAGTGTCTGTGCAGCCAGGAAATAGCTGTTTCGGGACAAAACGGATTTTGTCAGACAATTTTTGAGAAATTCGCCCATCTCTAATTAGGGTGTACCAATATGGCGGTTTCACTACTTCCTGCCTGGCACCGTTTCTCATTCATTTAGCTGCCGCGGCCATGTTTTCCACAGAGTCTAGGGGGTTAAACAGCATGGGGGCGGGGGCAGCTCCATCCCGCGTTGTAACCATTTACAGCCAGTGTTGTTAAGGGGTTAATTAGCTTCTGGATGGGCATTGTATGTTGAGAACATAACTGTATGAAAATCTGGTAATTGGTTTCAAGGCCCCAAAATATCACCTAACATACTGCAAAATGAGGGTTAAAGGGGTTTTGCCACGAAGTAAAATTGACGCGGGAAGTTTGTAAATTAATTAATAAACATTTTCATCATTCATCATTATTAAAAATTCTGGACTGTTTTTGTTTTAGCTGCTCCTTTAGTGATCTATTGTTTACAGCTTGTCTGCAGGGGATGTGACCAGGGCTGAGAGCTTCTCAGTCCTGGTCGCACATGCTCAGACATCACCTCTCCTCTCAGGCAGCTACTGAGTGTTCAAACCCCAGATGCTGTCATTCTACTCCTATTGTCTGTATTCCTTAGTAACTAGTCAAACAGTCCAAACAACTTAAAAAAAGAAACCTCCCTCAGGTCTGTGCATTGATAAAGAGAAATAAAACCCACAGGTTTGGTTCCTGCAGGGATTTGAACCGAGGACCCTTGTGCCTGGAGGCAAAAGGTTTACCTCTGAGCTACAATGTAATTATTTATAGTTCTACACATAAACAGACCTTTCTTTGACTACAGAGAGGAAAGGCCTGGTGATGTCATCCTGCTGGGTCACATGATATGCAATTCAAACAAATCACACACGCCTCCTTCTGAGCACATAGAACTGAAGAGCTGGATGCAGGAAGTATGAAATGAGATTGTGGCAAAACCCCTTTAAAGAAACTGAGGCAGATAATACAGATAAAACAAGTCTTTACATATACCAGTCACAGAGAGCTGCTGGAAGCTGGAAATCCCTTTCTAGTTTTAGGACAGAAGCATCTTTGGGTCAATGTACGACAAAAAGATAATAGGGACCTCACCTGGTGCCCAAAGGTGCTCATCTTGGAACATGTAAAGAGCAGTACAGGACATGTAGTACCGCACTGTACTGTAGAAAGATGCTACTAGACCACCAATCACTACATGCACTGCACTAATACAGAGGTTTTACCACTAAAATGTTTATGAACATTGGTTGCATCTTGAAATCACACTCAATGTACAGGAAAGACCATTACATGTTGAGAATATTGTATTCTGAGTAGAGATGGGCGAATTTCTCAAAAATTAGATTCGGTCACTTCGCCGAATTTTCCGACAAAAATAAATTCGGTCCGAATTACTTTGGGACGAATCGCGTTAAAAATCAGCTATTTCCAGGCTACACAGAGCCTGCAGGGTGCTGTAGAACATTGTGCCATGCTTAAATATGTAGAGGGAGCTTGGTTTGGTCTTCATGCAATGTTGACTGACTGCCGCCGCTCTTAGAATCGCTTCACTATAAAATTCCCTGGGCACTTAAGAGGGCAAAACTGACCAAAAAACTAAAGCGGGAATGTAGCCTGATAAAGTCATGGTAGCGAAAGCTGGAAAAAAAAAAGCTAGAGCTCGGTGGCCAAAA